>JAJOZX010010443.1:42500-130000 GCA_023014485.1 Bathynomus jamesi
TGTTTTGAATTCCTTCAAAACAAATTTAGATAAAAAGGGTAGGACGCTAAATCTTTGGTAAACTTGTACGCTACTTTATTAACTTTTAATCTTCATTTTATTTTTATATATATCGAATCTTGACTCTAAAGGCAAAGTGTTAAAACCCGGGTAGATTTCCAGTATAAATTTGTATTTTTAATTCATTTGATCTTGTGCTAAAAATCGATATTTTTCCTTACAAATTTGTATGCCTCTTGGTTAATCCTCTAATCTTTAATTTTTATTTTTACTTCTCCGTTTATTGCATATATATATATATTATTATGTATGTGTGTAGAGATATATATATATATATATATATATATATATATATATATATATATATATATATATATATATATATGTTTGTGTGTATGTATGTTATTTATTTATTTATTTATTTTTTTCTTTCTGTAACCTATATATAGGCCGTAACCTTTTATGTACTTCAGTGTTCCTGAGGATGTCATTAGACGAAAGCGCTTGAGCACCTTTTTGTGTTTCCTTTCCTTCGTGGTTTTATTCATCATAAATTTTTCACGTGTTACTTTCGTGAAATAATTTTCATATATATTATATATATACACACACACACACACATATATATATATATATATATATATATATATATATATATATATATATATATATATATATATATATATATATGTAATTATATATATATATATATTTATTTATTTATTTATTGATATCATTACTATAATCAATATTTATTTATAATAATTTCAATTTATTTCGTCAATACCTATCTGTCTTTGAAGTAGTGAAGTGGTCCGTTAAACTAGTTGGAGCTCAGACTTATAGGAAATATAATTAATGCGCCCTGTCATAGGTCCTACCTCGATAAAAATAGCCTATTAACCAAATAAAACAGAAAAAGAGGACTGGCTGAACCAAAGGCCTATTCCTTTTTCGTTTAATCCAGATTAGAGGAAACGACTCTATTTCATAATATTTGCGTGTCTCTGGGATTTAAAAAAATGAACACAAATCTCAATTCCACTTCATTCCATAATGAAATACATTTCAAAAATGAATATTGGGTATGTTACACGTAAATTAATATGAACTAAGGTCCAGTTAAATATAATTTATAATAATTATTGTTTTATTATTTTATCCACATTATACATTTCGTTCATATATAGGTTGACCATTCGTGAAGATTTATATACCGTATGAGTGTAGGATTGTGGGTATTCAAAGGCTAAAGCATAATAAAAATGTAATAACTGATTCTGAGTATTTGAAATTTTGGATCACCTGAAGATGAGGGCCCCCAGCCTTCTTTAGTAAACCTTATAAGGCTAACTAACGAAAATATCACGACTTAACCTAACCAATCGTCAAGGGCGTACAGTTGACCTAACGATTGGTTAGGTTAAGTGGTGATATTTTCGTTAGTTTGCCTTATAAGGCTAATTAACGAAGGCTGGGCGCCCTGATCTTCAGGTGATCCGAAATTTTCAATGAGTGGTTGAAATATATACGTATTAGGTAACTCATTTATTTAAATTAACAATATTCTAATATTTAAGTTAACTCTTAACTGAACGATGAAAAGCCAGAGTGATCTATCAACAAACATATTAAAATTCTTGATTTCTTTTTTTGCTTGTTGATCAATGTACTAAATGTATAGATCAGCCACTTTGTAACGTGGTGTAAGCGAGTAAGTTACACCTCAGTAAAGCTTCAGACATAAATACTCGCTCACTCAACGCGTTACAAAGTGATCTGTGTAATGCAGCGATTCCTGTGGTACACGTGCCACAGATGGTACGCGGAGTTCTTTCAGGTGTTAGGGAACAGGATTATAAATACGCAGCTTGCTGATTGATAATTTACTTCATAATGATATTTTCAAAGGTGTACTGTAAACACAAATAGCGACATATTGGCCTTACGTCTGTAACATAACCATGACAAAATTTATTTATGCAAATATGCCCTGAAAAGGAGACAAAAAAATAATGTGATGTATTTTAGAACCAATACGTGTCACATGCAATATTAATGACAATTCTTACATGGTGCGACATATATATATATATATATATATATATATATATATGAATGAAACAACATTTTTATTCTTATTGTGAACCTTTATTTCTAAATCAAATCAAATACAAAATGAACAATTCCTGTTGTGGACATCTGAATTTACAGTACTTGTTATAAGGGCCTAATTATAGTATAAAGACATAGTCATATAATTCTATAATTAAACCTAACAAAATACAAATTTTCTTTACACACACACACACACACAAAGTGAATGCATGTCCACAATCTCTTAATTACACTAAAAATTTTAACATGGCTCCAATATTCAGCTCTTCATATTTACGCATATTTTATTTAATATCAATTTAGTCCTTAAACTTTAGGCTTTAGTGAACTCTCAGACTAATTAAAAGGTAAAATATATCATTTCATAGGTAAATGATACATACCAAATAACCTAAGTATAAAGTATCAATCAGTTTAGGAGGCACAGATGAACTGATACCAAAGATGATAAATTAAATAAGTAATATTAAATCTTATTATATTGAATATTAAATCTCAAATGACATAATTACAAATATGACACAAATACTGAACAAACAATGAATAGCAAAATACAAGAAACGAACTAAGTAATTCAGAATAAAAAGTGGGTGCGAAAATTAAGAGTCCACTGCAAATTTCCATAACAGCTGAAAAACAATATGGAAAAAATGCGAAGGAAACTCTATTAATTCGTATATAGTTTTACAACAAAAGGAAATGACCATTATCAGGAAAAAAAATCAAGTTGGATCATAAATCAAGGCTAAAATCTCATATTTTGTATGTCTCACTTTTGCACCTAATACAGTAGCCACTGTCCGTTGCACTGATTCAAGTAATTTACTGATGGTATCATGAGTGATGACGTACCAACTTTGTTGTAGCATTTCCCACAAATCAGTAGGGTTGTTAGGATCGTCTCTCTCTCTCTCTCTCTCTCTCTCTCTCTCTCTCTCTCTCCCTCTCTCTCACTCTCTCTCTCTTTTCAGGTGTGAATGATGTCCAGAAATGTTTAATTTGATTCAGATCAGATGGCTGTGGAGGCCATTCCATAATGGTCAGCACATTCTTTTTTTTTTTTGGTGTGTGTGTGTGTGTGTGTGTGTGTGTGTGCTTTAAAATTTAGATAACTTATGCAAAGGTTGGACTTGTGTCAGTTCATTATCTTATCAGGATGTGACGTTTTGACTCGCTTAGCGTTGACCACTTGCTATGGCTTTGTGAATTAAAAAGAAAGAGTATTGTTCTTTCTTCATGGGACCATACACTTTTATATTGTCTCGAGTGCCATATCTACTGAAACAACCCCATACCGTTGTGGAGTGATCAGTATATTTCGCAGAAAGTTTTATACACTGCAAGTTCAACTTTCCATTAAGTCTGCGCCTGATGTATTGTCATATGCGTGTGCCAAACAAAGACATTTAGGGATCATCAGTAATCGGTGGCTCTTCACCAGTCTTCAGCAGTAAAATCACTATATTTTTTGCCCACTGCAGTCGCTTCTTGATAGTCCCTTTCTTCGCAATGTATTTTTTTTTTTTTCAGTGGACCAAAAAATAAGGCTTTCACTGCTGAAGACGGGTAAAGAGTCTTGATTACTAATGTGTTCAAAGTAGCTTTGTTGGGTACACACATCAGGCGGCGCAGACTCGATGGGAAATTGATTCTGCAGCGTATAAAACCTGTAAAACATGCGGGGTGGTCCATAATGGTATGGGGTTGTTTCAGTAGGTGTGGGACTCGAGATAATATAAAAGTAAATGGTATCATGAAGAGAACAATATTATCCCACCTTAATTCGCCAAGTTATAACAAGTGGTCAACGCCAAGTCAAAACTTTATTTTCCAACAAGAAAATGACCCAAAGCACAAGTTCAACCTTTGCATGAAGTATCTGAAGCATAAAGAAGAACAGAACGTTCTCATCATTATGGAACTGTCCTCATATTCACCTAATATAATTCAATTAAGCATTTCTGACACTGTTCACATCTGAAAAGAAAAAAGTACAATTCTAACAACCTTATCTAGATCTATGGAAAGTGATACAACAAAGCTGGGACATCATCCCTCATGGTACCATCAATAAATTGCTTAAATTAATCCGACGAAGAGTGGCCGCTGTATTTATTGACTGCAAAAGGGAGACATACAAAATGAGATTATAGCCTTCATTTATGGTTCCACTTGAAACTTTTTTAATAATTTAATCTACTTTTGTTATTAAACTACGAATTAATAAAGTTCCAACGCATATTAGAAGGGCGTGGAAACCCATTTATATACAATAAAAACAGCAGTGGATCCAAGACTGAGCCCTGCGGTAGACCATGTTTTACAATCAAGTTAGTTCAAATAGACATTATTTAATGCTGCAAACTTGTATCTATTGGAGAAACAATTATTTAACCAAACACTTTAAAGCAATGGCAATATAATTTGTGAGATAGAATATTATGATCTGCCACATAAAAAACCTAATTCAGATATATAAAGGTAAAAATTATGAGTTTATTCTCTTTAGCGGCATTGACGTTTTCCATAAGATTTAAGATAACCATTTTAGCTGACATTAACTAACAGCTACGTGAACTTTTCCAGATTTAGTTTAACGTAATTGATTTTATGTGGATATATGATAATTGAGAACGTTTATTCTATGACACTAAAGTCCATGAATCTCTTTGCAAAACAGTTCTCAGATTCGACAATAATGATAGAAAGTAGGGAGCTATTGAAGAATAGGGACCCCAGCCTTCTTTAGTTAGCTTTATAAGGCTAACTAACGAAAATATCATGACCTAGCCTAACCAATCGTCAAGGGCGTACAGTTAGCCTAACGATTGGTTAGGTTAGGTCGTGATATTTTCGTTAGTTAGCCTTATAAGCCTAACTAAAGAAGGCTGGGGTCCCTATTCTTCAATAACTCCGAAAGTAGTTTGCATATATCTTCCTTACATAAAGTATCTGCAAATATTGCAGTAGTTTCAAAACGTGCTTTCAAACACAGGAAATAATTGAGTTCCACTTCGTATATCTTAAAAATTTGCAATTTTTTCGTAAACGCTTTGATTGCTCCAAACATTGTGTCCGCAAGCAATCCTTTGCCTTGCATAGTTTTAGTAAGTTTCTTTAAGTGCTCGGTAAAATCAGCAAAGAACAGGAGTTTATTCAGACAGTCCAGGTTGTAGTAAACTTCAGGAAATTGTTGACCTTTTTCATTTAAGAAATATCTGATTTCATTGAGACATTTAACAAACTGTTCACAATTAATCAGCTTTTGCTATTGAGAATGAGCCTCTTCCAAAAGGTGTTTGAATTGTCAGTTATTTAAAGTACGTGCGCAAATGAACTTTTGTGTCAAATTTTATTACTTCATTCAAAGCTGACAAACTATCTCTAGCCCATGACGTTTCCTTATGCAACAAACAATGGAAATGGAGTAACGGATAGCTAACTTCTTTAACGAGAAGTTGCACAAATCCTGAGTTTCTACTTATCATATTGGTACTTAAAGTGTACCATAGGTCTTTACCATCGAGCAGGACTTGACTCAGCAGGAGAGACCGTGTCAGTCCGACTATTTCTCGGAAACAAACACAAAACAACCACTGCGGACGCGGGTCATTATAGTCTAAAGCTCTAAACTAAACTTATATTCTTTACATTCCTAGCTTGTGTAGCATCATTGCTCTTTAGATTGTGATTTTACATAACTGAAAAATATTTAAGCATTGATTTGTTTGTTGTAAAATATATACACGTTCTTTTAATAAATAGATGGTAAATTCGATACTGGAAAATTTGTTCACGTACCGTCGACGATACCAACGCGTACCCAACTTTGGTACGTATATCATGGTTCATCATCACTGTTATAAATATTGATCTTTTAACAAGTTTCAAGTGTATATATATATATATATATATATATATATATATATATATATATATATATATATATATATAAAACTCATGGTATCATTTTAGCTTTAAGAAAAAACAAGAACTCTGTCAGAACGACATCAATGTCCCTGCCTATATTTGTGACCTTCACCTTCAATACAAGGACCTGATTCTTGCTTGCTTGATTTTAGTTTTAACTGAACAAAGTACAAAATAATTTGTTCTTTAGTATTAAGCTTTTAGCATAAATAATGGTAATGTGGCAAATATGATAATAAAAACCCACTCTAATAGACAGAGTTTATTTCCACAACAGTTTCGATGCCCACTGGCATCCTCTTCGGGTGGGCATCGAAACTGTTGTGGAAATAAACTCTGTCAATTAGAGTGGGTTTTTATTATCATATTTTGACCTTCGCGTAGAAAAGTGGTTTTTTGCATTTAATGTAGCAAATATTTCCCCACAAATATTGTGAGTACGAGTAATTTGATGCATGAACCCTACATTAGTACCTACAACAAATGTACCATACAGTACGAGAAATAAAGTACTAGTCACTGATACTCAGATTACTGTCTCAAAACAAAACAGTTAGTATATAAGAATTTCTATTTTATATAATGATCAATTAGCAAACTAGTTTGTCAGATTCTAAAGACATCCTTTTTATGCAACATAGTCTTCGAATGCACACAGTTCCCAGGATGAAATTATTAATTATACAGGCCTATTCTGAAAGCATGAATAAAAAAAGGTTGTTTTTTTTATAACTACTGTACGAGTATCAGATCACAATCTTAAGACATTACAAATAATTCCACCTTAGTTGAAATATAATAGATAGCTATTTTATACTTTGGAGGGGGAAAACAAAACGAAAAAATGATGGCGGATATCTTTACTTCCTGATTAACTTTACATAAATGTATCGTAAAAAAAAATATTTTCTATCTGAAACATGCCTAACTAACTCAACCATTTCTCTAATGAATTTAATACTGCAGAAACGCTTTGGAGTCTTTCTAACGTTCTGTTGATGAGTAAATTTTGATTTAATGTTAGCTGTTAGAGAAAGAACAGGAAAGAGAATTAAGGCGCTGAGAAATATAGTTTTTCAAATTCATGCACTAAAAAAATTGATTTTTTAACTCATTTAATTAAAATATTTTAACGATCGAAAAACCATAAAAATATTAGTTATTACACTTCACAGTTTTTCTAAATAAAAAATTAAAAGTTAAGAGCCCTACGGCTGTTAAAATTTAATATAGTTGAAAACTAGCACATTAGCGTGAAAAGAAATAGTTGAGATTTATTTGTACCTTGGAAGAAATAAAAATAAGAACTATGTCAGAACGACGTCAATGTTCTTATTTATATTTGTGTCCTTGAACGTTGATCCAAGAATCTGATTCTTGCTCATAACAACACATCGTCTTGTGAGAAGCTTCATCAATTTATACTGAGCGGTGCAAAAGTTATGGTGCGGGCATTCTTTTGATATTTGACTTCTATTTCTAATATTGACCTTTGATTTTTGCTTGTAACACATTGCCTTGTGACGATACATATGTATATGAAGTTCATCAATTTATGTTGAGCGGTTCAAAAGTTATGACACGAACCTCAATTTTAATTTTTACCTCTAGCTGTGACCTTAACCTTTGATGCAAGGACCCGATTCTTGCTCGTGATATATACGCAAGAGAGAGAAGGCAGGGGAGAGAAATCAAAAGAGCAAAATCAGGTGGAAAAGGCAGGACGGAAAAAGCAAAGAGGGAAAAAGCAAGGAGGGAGAAGCCAAGAGAGAGAAAGCGGGAAAGCAAAAGCAAGTTGGAAAAGACACGAGGGAAAAAGCCAAAGCCAGTAGGGAGAAAGCGGGAAAGAAAGAGGAGGCAGGAGGGAGGAGACAGGGAGGAGGGAAGAGGAGACAGGAGAGGCATGAATAAAGAAAGAATTCAGATAAAAGAAAAAAAAGAGAGTCAAGAAAGAGAAGACAGGAGAGAAAAGGCAGAAGAAGAAAAGGAAGAAGGGAGAAAGTCAAGAGGAAAAAAGTCAGGAGGCAGGAAGTCAGGAGGTAAAAAGTTAGAAGGGAAAAAGTCACTATGAAAAAAGAGAGGATTCAAGAGAGAAAGCCGGAGGGAGAATAGAGAAAGGAGAAAAACAGGAGGGAGGAGACACGAAGGAGGAGATAAGACGGAGGATTTAGGAAAAAAGAAGCCAGAGAGAGGCAAGAGGAAAAGGAGGAAAGAGTAGAGGAAAAAATGAAGAGGGAGGATACAAAAAGGAGGATTCAGAAGGGAAGATTTAAAAAGAAAAAGTCCAGAGGAAAAAGTCAGAAGGGATGATAAACAGGAAAATTTCAGGAGGAAAAGTTCAGGAGGAAAAATTCGGATGAGAAAAGGCAGAAGGGAGGATTCAAAAATGAAAATTCAGAAGGGAAGAAATAGTATCAGAGGAAAAGTCGGGAGGAAAAAGTCAGAAGGGAAAAGCCGGGAGGCAAAATAAAGGAGACTGGATTCAGAAGGGTCAATTCAGGAGGGAAAAGCAATAAGAAAAAGTTCAGAAGGAAAAAGCACGCATGGAGAATTCAGAAGGAAAAAGTCAGGAGAGAGGATTCAAAAGGAAAAAGTCAGGAGGAGGTATGAAGAGGGGAAACGTCAGGAGGAGAAAGACAGGAGGGAGTTTTCAGAAGGAAAAAGTCAGGAAAAATGTCAGGGGGAAGAATTCAGAAAGGAAAAGTCAGGAGGAAAAGACCGGGATTATAAAGTCAGAAGGGAAACAAACGTCAAGAGGAAAAAAATTCTGTGTGTGTGTGTGTGTGTGTATGGTGGGAACGCAACTAAGAGTTATAGGTAGTGAGTTTATATTTGAAAAATAATACGAAAAAAGTGATGGAGGATATCTTTACTTCCTGATAAGTTTTATATAAATGTACTGTAAAAAAATCTATTATATCTGAAACACGCCTAACTCAATCATTTCTTTAATGAATTTAATACTACTGGAGGAAGAACTGAAGATTCAGAAGGGAAAAGTCAGGAGCAAAACGTCAATAGAAAATACTCAGGAGCAAAAGATCAGGAAGGTGGATTCAGAAGGGAAGTATAAGGTGTAAAAAGTTAAGAGAGAAACTTCGGGAGGAAAAATTCAGGAGGATGAACTCAGGATTGGACTGAAAATACAGAATGATAAATTCAGGAGGGAGAATTCAGGAGTATAAAGTCAAGATGGAGAATTCTGAAGGAAAAAGTCAGGAAGAAGAATTTAAGAGGAGAAATTCAGAATGGAAAAGTTAGGAAAGATTTCAGAAAGGAAGTCAGAAGGGAGAATTAAGAAAGGAAACTTCAGATGCGAAATTTAAGGGGAAGAATTCAAAAGGGAAAATTCAGGAGGAAAAATCAGATAGAAAGGAAATCAGAAGAGAAAATTAAGGAAGAAATTTCAAGAAGAAAAAGTCAGGGGGGAGAATTCAAAGGGAAAAATAAGGAGTTATTCAAAATGGAACAGTCAGGAGGAAAGATTTAGAAGTAAAATATCAGGAAAGGCGGGGGATTCACAACGGAAAAGTCAGGAGGAAGGATTCAAGAGAAAAATAGCAGAAGAGAGGAAAAAGTCAGAAAGAGAAGTGAAGAGGGAGGAAAATGTCAGGAGAAATGAGGAGGGAGGATTCAGGAGAAGAAATTCAGAAGGGAAAAGTTAGAAGAGAGATTTCAGAAGGGATCAGTCATGATTTAAATGTTAGGAGGAAGAGTTCAGAAGGGAAAACTCAGGAGGAAAGGTCAAGAAGATATAGTTAGGAGGGAGGATTCAGGAGGAAAATTTCAGAATGTAAAAGTCAGGATGCAGAATTTCAGAAGGAAAAAGTTTGGAGGGAGGATTCTAAAGGGAAGCGTTTGGAGAAAAAAGTCAGAAAGGAGGATTCAGAAGGGAAAAGTCAGGAGCAAACAGTCATAAGCAATTAGTCTGAAGTAAATAGTCAGGAGCATGCAGTCAGGAATAAGGACTCAGAATGTAAACCTCAGGGGTAAAATTTCAGGAGGGAAACTTCAGGGGAAAAATTCAGAAGGGAAAAGTCAGGAGGAAAAGTCAAGAGAGAAAATTCATAAGGGATAAGTCAGAAGTCAAAAATCAGATGGAAGAATTTAAAAGGGAAACCTCAGGAAGAAATTGTCAGGATGAAATATTCAGAAGCGTAATGTCAGGAGAAAAAATTGAAAGAGAAAACAGTCAGAAAGGAAGGTTCAGAATGGTAAAGCCATTATTTAACGATAACGTACAAGGCCAATATCAAGATTTTGATTCAGTGCAAATGTCGATATATATCATGAGAATAAATATAAGGTTTTAAATAAAGCGAAAAATTCAAGATTGAATACTATAATACCTTCCCTTCGGTTTTGATTAAATAGTACCACATTCTTTCCCTAATGATGGTACTTCGAAGACCATGATGGCAAAAAGTGATATATCGACCTAAAAAAGGTTGGGAACCTCTGATGTAGTGCATAGATCACCAGAGGAGAAAAATCAAGAATTTTAATAACCGTCCACTTTTTTACTTTATTTATTCAACGTTTATTCAACATTCAACAGTTTATTCAACTCTTCCATACTTTCAACGAAATAAATAAAATATTTGTTTAGAATTTATACATTATATAGAGCAGTTCAGACAACTAAATATAAGACAGTCTATTGTTAAAATGATGATAAAGTAGTGTTCAAACTTTACTGGTTACACAGTATATATTTTTCTCTGAGTGTAAACATTAGCAAATTTGTTTTCAGATCTCATTCCACACCCAAGAATTTATAGGCCTCTAGTAACGTTTCAGTTACTTTTTCCAACGTACCTTATAAGAAATATGGTGTAACGTTCATCATTTCACTAATTACTCTCGGATTCCAATGCATGTACTGTACAGGGTGTCCACAATGTCTTGTCACCCCAGTGAAATACTAACTGATTTTCGTTTTTCTTTCAGACCCATTTATCACCACTTTTTTATTTATTTTTTACAGTTACTGTTATGAACAGTTTCTTTTCCCATCTCATCAGAATCCTTTTTGGAGAAGCTGCACGAATGAATCGGTTCTGGAAGTCTGCACGAATATTTTCAATGGTCTTGCCATTACTTGATCGCTCTTGGACCCAGGTACTAGCCAATAATGCGTTGTTCAATCGTATAGTTGCTGCTGCTATTACGCATTCCAAATGGTTCTGAAAGAAAAACGAAAATCAGTTAGTATTTTACTGGGGTGGACACCCTGTACAGCAGAATTAGAGTTTTTAATTTTTTAAAGTATTATACAGGGTGAGCGAAAAGTCCGTGTGCACCTTCCACTTCCAACACAGTGCAGGTACAGGTTCACTGCACTTCTTGCAGGTGCACAGGGACTTTTCGCTCACCCTGTAGATAATGTTTTAGGGACGACTGTTCAACAACAATATTATTTATGTGTGAGAATAAAAACCCACTCTAATAGACAGAGTTTATTTCCACGACAGTTTCGACGCCCACTGGCATCCTCCTCGGGTGGATACAGAAACACAAATGAAACAAAACAAGAGGGAAAAACAGTTCAGGGATCGACCGTTAAGAAATTCGCACCTAGGTTGGATTCCATTCTCTCGAGACAGGAGGGGCATTTTCATTAAGTACATTCGCACAAATTTTAAAACTATCTTCCTGTTCTAAACATACAGATTCTATTATTTTTACATAATTATTACATTTATAATTAAATTTATTACATTTAATATTGCATAATTATTAATTACAGAAATTATAAATTTATTATTACATTGGTTATTACATTGTTGTTTATTATACAGAAATTATAAACCGAAAAACGAATGAAAAAAGGCGATTAGGAAATAATCCAGAGACCATTGAGAAATTCGCACCTAGGTTAGATATCGTTCTCGCGAAACCAGAAGGGCATTTTATTACAGGGTCAGCTTATAACTACATTTCCACAAATTAAAAATATCTTCTTGTTCTATACATACAGATCCTAATGTTTGACATAATTACTGCATATATTTATTTCCACATTAATTACTTCCATTATTACATTTACTAAAAGCGAGTAAGGAAACATTCCAATCCAGAGACATTTAAGAAATTCACACTTAGGTTCGAACACGTTCCCACGACTCCGTAAGGGATTTATTGACCAAGAATCTCATTAAAGGGTCTAACTTATAAGTACCTTCGCACAAATTAAAATTATCTACTTTTTCTATACACACAGATTCTATTATTTTTCTTTTGACATAATTATTACATTTATAAAGTACCTTACTTGATTCCCAATCTATAGCATGATTATTTTGGCTAGCGTGATAAAAAATGGCATTATTAGTATTACAACTTCTGAAGGCATATTTGTGTTCTTTGATACGGGTTTCAATATTTCTTCCAGTTTCTCCCACGTATACTAAATCACAACTTTTACAGGGAATGCTGTAGACACAGGCTTGTTCCTCTTTTGCAACGTTATTCCTAACCAATTTACTTTTCACGGTAGACGAATATTTGAACGCCAAAGCAAACTTAAATTCTTTCGTCAACGGTTTTACTCTTTCTAAGCCGGCAATGTAAGGCAAACTCACATATTGTTTTGGTTAACTGAAGGTTCCCGAGGGGCATAAAAAGATTTTCTGGCTTTAAAATACGCCTTTCTGATAAACCACTCAGGATATTTTAAATCCTTAAAAATGTTCCAAATCTTTGAATTTTCCGGATCCAGCAAATGTGGGCTACAAATCCTGAGTGCTCTTAGAAACATGGAAGAAATAATTGAGCTTTTAACCCCTTCATCATGATATGAAAAATAATGAATGTACGAATTACAATGAGTAGGTTTTCTATAGACCGTGAAATTGGGCTTTCCGCTTTCGTTAATGACCAAAACATCTAGAAAAGGTAATTGTTTGTCGTTCTCCCATTCATATTTAAATTTAATAGAGGGAACAAGATTATTTAATGACTGAAAGAAAGTGTCAAAGTTGTTCCAGTGGTCAGGCCAAAATGAGAAAATATCATCTACATAATGAAACCAAATTAGATTCCTAAGACATATTGTTTGCAACAATTCCGACTCATAATA
Source organism: Bathynomus jamesi (assembly GCA_023014485.1). NCBI lineage: Eukaryota > Metazoa > Arthropoda > Malacostraca > Isopoda > Cirolanidae > Bathynomus > Bathynomus jamesi. Next base: position 55,630 of record JAJOZX010010443.1, read on the forward strand.
CTCCATATATAATGTACTCAGTATTGGGGATAAAGGGGACCCCATTCCCATACCAAAACGTTGCAAATAAAATTCTTCACCGAAGGAGAAGGCATTATTGGTGACACAGAGTTTTATCAGTTCTAAAAATACAGATGTGGGCATGCCTAGTTCTACGTTACATGTTGGCAATTTTCTATCTAAAAAAACTAAGTACATCATCAATGGGAACTTTCGTAAACAAGGACTCAACATCAAAACTTATCATTCTTCCCCGTTTTAAATCTAAGGACATAACTTTGTTAATAAAGTCACAGGAATTAGTGATGTGCGAGCCTGAAAATTTACCAACTAATGGGGATAATTTATCTGCAAGAAATTTAGATAACCTGTAACTAAAGGAACCCCTGTGTGAAATAATGGGACGGAGTGGTATATTAATCTTATGGGTTTTGGGTAGGCCGTAAATGTGGGGGAGTTTGGGGTTAATCTGTAGAAATCTTTTAGGATCAATCGCCGGAACATCTTTTAATAAGTTCCTGATGGTTTTGTTGAATTCGGCAGAAAGACGCTTTAGGGGGGACGATCTCACTTTGGTGTAGGTGAATTCATCACTAAGTAACGCTTCCATTTTTTGTTTATAATCACACTTGTCCAAAATAACCACAGTGTTACTTTTGTCCGCTTTAGTGACAAATATTGCTTCATTCTTCCTGAGCTTGTCTAAAGCTAACCGGAATCTTTTGGGAATAGAGTCCAATGAGTTGAAATGTTCCAGAAACTTGCTCAGTGTGCGGTGGAAGGTTCCGTTTTAAATTTATCGATCTCACTTTGGTGTAGGTGAATTCATCACTAAGTAACGCTTCCATTTTTTGTTTATAATCACACTTGTCCAAAATAACCACAGTGTTACTTTTGTCCGCTTTAGTGACAAATATTGCTTCATTCTTCCTGAGCTTGTCTAAAGCTAACCGGAATCTTTTGGGAATAGAGTCCAATGAGTTGAAATGTTCCAGAAACTTGCTCAGTGTGCGGTGGAAGGTTCCGTTTTAAATTTATCGACATATGTCTTGTCCAAATCCGAAAAGGAAGTTCTTAATTTAGGGCTGTCGTTTGCGCTTAAACCGATAAAAACATTGTTTTAGATTTTGTGTCTTCCGTAGTTAATTCCAGGGTGGATATTCCGTGTTTAAATGGTTTGATTCTGAGCAAGTTTCTGGAACATTTCAACTCATTGGACTCTATTCCCAAAAGATTCCGGTTAGCTTTAGACAAGCTCAGGAAGAATGAAGCAATATTTGTCACTAAAGCGGACAAAAGTAACACTGTGGTTATTTTGGACAAGTGTGATTATAAACAAAAAATGGAAGCGTTACTTAGTGATGAATTCACCTACACCAAAGTGAGATCGTCCCCCCTAAAGCGTCTTTCTGCCGAATTCAACAAAACCATCAGGAACTTATTAAAAGATGTTCCGGCGATTGATCCTAAAAGATTTCTACAGATTAACCCCAAACTCCCCCACATTTACGGCCTACCCAAAACCCATAAGATTAATATACCACTCCGTCCCATTATTTCACACAGGAGTTCCTTTAGTTACAGGTTATCTAAATTTCTTGCAGATAAATTATCCCCATTAGTTGGTAAATTTTCAGGCTCGCACATCACTAATTCCTGTGACTTTATTAACAAAGTTATGTCCTTAGATTTAAAACGGGGAAGAATGATAAGTTTTGATGTTGAGTCCTTGTTTACGAAAGTTCCCATTGATGATGTACTTAGTTTTTTTAGATAGAAAATTGCCAACATGTAACGTAGAACTAGGCATGCCCACATCTGTATTTTTAGAACTGATAAAACTCTGTGTCACCAATAATGCCTTCTCCTTCGGTGAAGAATTTATTTGCAACGTTTTGGTATGGGAATGGGGTCCCCTTTATCCCCAATACTGAGTACATTATATATGGAGTATTATGAGTCGGAATTGTTGCAAACAATATGTCCCAGGAATCTAATTTGGTTTCGTTATGTAGATGATATTTTCTCATTTTGGCCTGACCACTGGAACAACTTTGACACTTTCTTTCAGTCATTAAATAATCTTGTTCCCTCTATTAAATTTAAATATGAATGGGAGAACGACAAACAATTACCTTTTCTAGATGTTTTGGTCATTAACGAAAGCGGAAAGCCCAATTTCACGGTCTATAGAAAACCTACTCATTGTAATTCGTACATTCATTATTTTTCATATCATGATGAAGGGGTTAAAAGCTCAATTATTTCTTCCATGTTTCTAAGAGCACTCAGGATTTGTAGCCCACATTTGCTGGATCCGGAAAATTCAAAGATTTGGAACATTTTAAGGATTTAAAATATCCTGAGTGGTTTATCAGAAAGGCGTATTTTAAAGCCAGAAAATCTTTTATGCCCCTCGGGAACCTTCAGTTAACCAAAAACAATATGTGAGTTTGCCTTACATTGCCGGCTTAGAAAGAGTAAAACCGTTGACGAAAGAATTTAAGTTTGCTTTGGCGTTCAAATATTCGTCTACCGTGAAAAGTAAATTGGTTAGGAATAACGTTGCAAAAGAGGAACAAGCCTGTGTCTACAGCATTCCCTGTAAAAGTTGTGATTTAGTATACGTGGGAGAAACTGGAAGAAATATTGAAACCCGTATCAAAGAACACAAATATGCCTTCAGAAGTTGTAATACTAATAATGCCATTTTTTATCACGCTAGCCAAAATAATCATGCTATAGATTGGGAATCAAGTAAGGTACTTTATAAATGTAATAATTATGTCAAAAGAAAAATAATAGAATCTGTGTGTATAGAAAAAGTAGATAATTTTAATTTGTGCGAAGGTACTTATAAGTTAGACCCTTTAATGAGATTCTTGGTCAATAAATCCCTTACGGAGTCGTGGGAACGTGTTCGAACCTAAGTGTGAATTTCTTAAATGTCTCTGGATTGGAATGTTTCCTTACTCGCTTTTAGTAAATGTAATAATGGAAGTAATTAATGTGGAAATAAATATATGCAGTAATTATGTCAAACATTAGGATCTGTATGTATAGAACAAGAAGATATTTTTAATTTGTGGAAATGTAGTTATAAGCTGACCCTGTAATAAAATGCCCTTCTGGTTTCGCGAGAACGATATCTAACCTAGGTGCGAATTTCTCAATGGTCTCTGGATTATTTCCTAATCGCCTTTTTTCATTCGTTTTTCGGTTTATAATTTCTGTATAATAAACAACAATGTAATAACCAATGTAATAATAAATTTATAATTTCTGTAATTAATATTATGCAATATTAAATGTAATAAATTTAATTATAAATGTAATAATTATGTAAAAATAATAGAATCTGTATGTTTAGAACAGGAAGATAGTTTTAAAATTTGTGCGAATGTACTTAATGAAAATGCCCCTCCTGTCTCGAGAGAATGGAATCCAACCTAGGTGCGAATTTCTTAACGGTCGATCCCTGAACTGTTTTTCCCTCTTGTTTTGTTTCATTTGTGTTTCTGTATCCACCCGAGGAGGATGCCAGTGGGCGTCGAAACTGTCGTGGAAATAAACTCTGTCTATTAGAGTGGGTTTTTATTCTCATATTTTGACCTTCACGTAAAAAAGTGAAGTTTTTGCATTTATTATTTATGTGATTATACGAGCATGGTCTAAGACTCTAAGTCTAAGTTATCCTTCTATATGCATTGTTATTTATAGTTTAGATATTTACTTACCTTAGCATAACTAGTCATGGTGAAAAATAGGTGAATTTTTAATTTTTTATTTTTTAAATAATTTTTAAATAAATATGAAGAATCACCTTTAACGTCAACTTCAAACTTTTATTTAGAAAAGAATACAAATGACGGAGTCTTACAATTTTTAGATATTTGTTATGACATTATATATTTACAGTACTCTCATCTGAATATGAACTTGGAAGCATGGAGGCTTTTTAGGCAAAATTAATGACATTTATTTATTTATTGCATAAAAATAATGAAAGTGGCAAGTAATAATAATAGAGCCAACAAAATATAATGATAATAATAAAATAATAATAATAATAGTCTAATAATAATAATAATAATAATCTACATTATAATAAGAGAGCTGTCCGTCTGTCCGTCCGTCCGTCACACTTTCAGAAATTGTGAGAAAAAATTGAGAAAAAAATTCAGAAATTGTATTACGGGCGGCAATGTGAAGCTCAAGATTTTCATGACTGTTCTTTTCTGTAGTTTAGCCTGTCTGTTTGTCTGTTTGTGAAATTTATCCCGGGCAGTAATTGGGGAAGGGTGGGGGTGGGGTAATGGGGGATGGGTGGGTAATGGGGGAGGGGGTTAGCCCCCGAGTTGCATGAATCGGGGGTGAGGAGGTTTTGGGAGATACCAGATTCAGAAATGTTGACACAATGTGAAGCTCAAAATTTTCACGGCTGCGTTCTTTTCTGTAGTTTAGCCTGTCTAACCGTCAGCGAAGCGACGGGAACTGTACTAGTAATAATAATAATTACTACTGTAATTCACCGAAAATGTATCTGTCTGTCTGTCTGTCCGTCTGTCCACAGAAAAAAACTTTTGCGTTTCTGAACCGATTTCGACCAAACTTCGTATGGTTGATGGGGGTGATGAGTAATGAACGAAAATATATGTGTGACCAGTCCTCCCTCCCTACCAATTACTGGGCCCGAAGGCCCCAGTACCGCGATAAAACTATAGAAAAGAACGCAGCCATAAAAATCTTGAGCTTCACATTGCGTAAAGATTTGTGGAGCTTAAGATTTTCATGACTGTAGTTTTATTGACCAAATAATTGAACCCCCAATTACTGTCGGTTCAATTATTTGGTCAATAAAACCATAAAAAAGAACGCAGTCATAAAAATCTTGAGCTTTACATTGCCGCTCGTAAGAATAATAATAATAAAAAAGAAAATTTGTTGCTACAGTTTTCAAAGACCCCAGCAGCAAGTCCCATCACGCTTCTTCAGAGTTTCATACACTTTCGTGGAATGAAGAAAATCAAGTTGGTGAATAAATTTAGAAAAGAATGTAGCCATCAGAAATTTTAGCTACGCATCGGAAGCCATGATAAGTGAAAAAAAAAATGTGACAAGTTGTACAGGGTGTACATAAAGTCAGGATCTATTTTTGTGAAATAATTATTTTTTTCTATTTTTCTTTTCAGAAGCCCTTAGAATGAATACAGAAGAACGTGTGGCAATAGTAATTTGGCGAATCGAGGGAAAGAAATACAATGACATCAGAGAGAAGTTTAGAAGGAGATTTCATAAGCCGGGGCCAATAGACGAGACAATACGAAAATTGGTGAACAAATTTAAACGAACGGGATCTGTAAATGATGAAGCAAGATCAGGACGACCGTGTATGTCAGATCTTACCGTGAATGCAGTACGCGGAATTATCACTGAGGAGCCACGTACGTCCGTTCGTGTTGCATCACACAGACTCGGCCTCCCGACGTCATCTGTGCACAAAATTCTGAAAGTTAATTTGCAGAAGAAAAGCTATCATTTGCAGGTTTTACATGATTTACATGAGGAAGATTTCCCTCGACGAAGTGCTGTGTGTGCTGATCTCGTAGAACAAATCTGGAGTGATAATTTAATGGACAACATTCTCTTTAGTGATGGTCTGATGAAGCCACTTTCCATACGTGTGGAAAAGTAAATCGCCATAACTGTCGAATTTGGGCAGATGAAAGACCGAATGATTTCGTCCAAAATTGGGAAAGAGACTCGCCTAAAGTTAATGTCTGGATGGGTTTAACAAAATCTAAGGTTTATGGTCCTTATTTATCTGGACATGTTGCAGCAATTCCTTGAACCTCAGCTGATTGGGGATAGGATTGTTAGTACCGTCGTCTATCAACATGATGGTGCTCCTTGTCACTATGCCAAAATTGTTCAGGATTATCTAAATGGACGTTTTCCAAATCGCTGGATCGGACGCGGAAGCAACAGACCTTGTGTCGCGAGATGACCAGATTTAACCCCTTTAGATTTCTTTGCATGGGGCTTTATCGAGTCGCACGTCTATCAGACGAAGATTACGAGTCTTGAAAACTTACGTACACGTATACGAACTGCTGCAGATAACATAACCCCGCAAATGCTGCAGAATGTGTTTAGAAATGCTGCGGAACGATTTGAGCTGGCAGGGATACTGATGGGCGTCACGTCGAATCCTACTCTTAATTATTTAATAAATGTTACCACTTTATCATTTTATGATTGAATTCCATATAATTTCCAAGTGCTTCACAAAAATAGATCCTGACTTTATGTACACCCTGTATTTAAAATTTAACTGCTTCGTGAGCTTCAAGTAAAATCTGTGAAGCTGCATTTAAAATTTAAGTGATTCGCGAGTTAATTGTAAATGTTAAACTCTAACTTGCTTAGAGAATATCCCGCTCGTAGGACGGGTATTTTTGCTAGTCTATACTATAAAAGGCAGTCCTGTCTGTCTTTCCGTCTATAGACACAATGTATTTACTATTAAGAGATTCTGAACGTAGAAACAAATGCGCTTTGCTTTGTTTCAACTTTTTACAGTAGCGCGTTAAGATTTTCATTGCTGCGTTCTTTTCAATTATTCGGACAATAAAACTATAGAAAAGAACGCAGCAATAAATATCTTAAGCTTCACATCCGAACCCATTGTATTAAGATTTGTTAAGCTTTAGATTTTCATGGCTGCGTTCTTTTGACCGAAAACTATTGACTCCCCAGTAATTGGGGGGCCGAAAGCCCTAGCACCGCCGGTGTAGCTAAATGGGCACGTAGGGCCCACTTTAGCTAGTAATAATAAAAAGAATAGATTACGAAGTTAAAGGTGATTATTACGTTTAATTTTTGTAGTTTAATTACAGTATTCTTATCTGAATATGTCGTTTGGAAGCATGACAGCTTTTCAGGCAAAAATCTTTGAGATTCATTTCTATTTTTACATAGGAAAATGGCAAATATAAATATAATTTTTGGAGAATAAAATAATGTTGCATTTAATTAACTCTGTCATTACAAATGAAAATTGAAATCACATTTAAAATAATAGAAAATGATAATAAAAATAGCAATAGAAATAATAGAGAAGAAAAATGGTGAACAATGCAAATCATGATACAATCTTGAAGTTACAAAGATACAGATGAGTTAAGCATATTATAACTATGGCGTAATATATTGGAAACTTTTAACATCTAATTTATATGGTTTGTGATTGCACCATTTAAGATTGTGAATTTTGCATATATAATAGGTGATTTTCAGTGTTTAGTAATATTTATAAATTGCAATATATATATATATATATATATATATATATATATATATATATATATATATATATATATATATATATATATATATATATATATATATATATATATATATATATATATATATCAGATCATCCCATAAGTAATGTCGTTTTTAACGATAGATTAAGTTTAAACTAGTCCTACTCGGTTTAAGCATAAATTTTCCGAAGGTTATATCTAAGAGGAGATCTATCGTGTTTCGCTACATCCTTCACAGACCTTGACCAGTGAAGACGTCTGTTTTGCTTTATGTGAACTCCTCATAAACATGGCGGTATCAGAAGAACATATCAGGCATATAATGCTTTACGAGTTCAAAAAAGGGAATAGTGCTACTGAAGCAACGGGAAACATTCAGGACGTTTATGGCAACGATATTCTGCATGTGAGGTAATGTCAAAGGTGGTTTCAAAAGTTTAGGAATGGCGACTGCTGTTTGACAGATGCACTACGCTCTGGACGCCCTGCTGAGTTTGATGATGACCTGCTGTTAGCCGCACTTGAAGAAGACTGTTCAACAACTGTCGAAGAATTGGCCCAGAAACTCAATTCATCCCCGTCCACCATCCATCGACATTTGCAACAATTCGGGAAAGTGCCTAAGTTAGGAAAATGGGTGCCACATGAATTGTCGGTCGACAATCTGAGGGTGCGGGTAAACATTAGCACAGCTTTTCATTCCCGTGAACTCCAAGATCCGTTTTTGCACCGTTTAGTGACTGGTAATGAAAAGTGGATACTGTACCAATGTTAAGCGCCGTCGACAGTGGGTTTGTGCCGGAGAACCAGCGACACCACAGCCAAAACCAAATCTTCACCCTCGGAAGGTGTTGCTTCGTGTTTGGTGGGATGAAGGTGGTGTAATACACTTTTAAACCTTACCATACAACCAAACAATCACCGCTCAAGTCTACTGTCAACAACTGGATCGATTGAACACTGCACTAAAAGAAAAGAGACCTTCTTTGGTTAATCGGAAAGGAATCGTGTTCCACCACGACAACGCACGTCCTCATACCGCTCGGATCACTTCTGCAAAAATTGAGAAGCTTGGGTGGGAAAAACTTCCACATCCTCCATATTCTCCAGACCTTGCGCCTTCAGATTACACTGCCCAACAAAAAAAACATTTTTTGCTGGTGATTTAATTCTAAGACCTGTTTCTGGATAATATTGATGTGCTGATTTAAAAAATCACCTTAGATTTTGTCCATCACATCAGGTTTTCGTGCAATGTGCAATGCAATATGCCTATTTTGGGTGATCCATGAAGGGCACTTATCAAAATTGATGATTTTTGAGACCTGTTAACAGCTGTTTTGCTGTTAAAATTTTATCTGTGGAATACGCAAATCTGTGCATTAAATCTAAAGGTCATGTACAACATATTAAAATCTTGGGTATCTGTGATTTCTCCAGGTGTGAGCGTGACGTCATGATCATGGATTCATTTTTTGCTTATTTAAACACTTTTAATCACTTTATGTGTCAATATTACCATTGTATATTAAAGTTCACTCCTGCACAATTGTTTACTTTTCCATGCTGATTCTGAGTATGTAAAAACTTATTTTTTGAAAAGAAAAAAAATTGGGCATAACCCTGCCAAAATGCGATATCTCCGTATTTGATTGCTCGAAAACCTGACGTGATAGGCAAAAACTAAGGTGATTTTTTAAATCAGCACACCAAAGTTACCTAAAAACAGGTGTTAGAATTAAATCAGCAAAATTGGTGTTGGGCAGTGTTATCATCTCTTCAGGAGTCTGCAAAACTATCTTCACGAGAAACAGTATACTTCTTTAGATGACCTGCACACCAGTCTTTGTACGTTTTTTGCCTCAAAACCGCCTGAATTTTATAAACAAAGCATTGAAAAGCTTGTAGGACGTTGGCAGAGTGTCATTGATTCCGATGGAAAATATATACTAGATTAAAAAGTTTCAGTTGAGTTTTTTTTTTTGTCCTTCAAATTCCGATCTAAACAAAAGACATCACTTATGGGATGACCTGATATATATATATATATATATATATATTATATATATATATATATATATATATATATATATATATATATATACATATATACACACATACATCAGCAGGAGTTTATGGAGTGTTTAAACGATATTAGTGATAGTGCTTGTCTGATGTTTATGGGTATAGCGTTCCAGATATCTGCTCCTTTGTAGGAGAGAGCCTTTCCTGCAATTTGTATGGAATAATTTGGTTTATGTATGAAATCACTGGGAAGCCTTGTATTATGATGATGGTTAATCTAATGGGGGGTAATCGCCCTGTGAATGGGCGAAGTATAGTTTCTGTTATTAGCAACTTTGTACATACTGATACCGACAGTAAGTTTATACAGTCATTTAGTGTTAGAATAGTTAAGTTTCTGAACATTGGAGAGGTATGAGATCGTCTGTCTGAGAGAGTTCGTAAAAATTTTTGATGGATTATCCTCGAGGATTAATGAAATTAGCATATGTTAAATAGTTGATTACAAAATTGATAACTATGATAAAAATGGCAATAGTGAACTTATACATCAGTAGGAGCTAATGAAGTGCAGTTTTAGTGGTTTGCGAAATACATTTAGTGATGAAGCCTGGCTGATATGCACAATAACTGCATTACATACGTCTGCTCCTTTGAAAGAGAATGCATTTCCTGCAGCTTCTATTATGGTCTTTAAAATCACTGGGTAGTCTACGTAGTGTTATAACGATAGTGTATTTGATGGGGGAGGGATTGCTCTTTGAATGGGTGATGTAAGTTGATTTTTGTTGATAGCTTTGAACATACTGACAGCAACGTTGAAATTGTATAAGTCATTTAGTTTTAAAATATTATCTCTTTAAACATTGGGGAAGTGTGACTTTGTCTGTTGTTATTATTTGAGAGCGTTCTAGACACTTTTTATGAATTACTTCCAAAGGATGCTTTATATATTTGTTGGAGTTATCCCATGCTGTAATGCAATATAATAAATGTGGATGGATGAAGGAATAATATAGGGTAAGGAGTGCGTTTTGAGGAAGGGTCTTTTTAAGTTTAAATAATATGAAGAGAAATCTTGATATTCTGGATTTGATATGTTGTACATGACTTTTGAAATTTAGTTTTTCGTCTAAATTAATGCCAAGTACTTTAACCTCATTCACCCTTGGAAAAGTAGTATTCCCAGTTTTTATTTGACAGTTTGAATGTATTTTGTAGTAATAATCATCTAAGATGACTTTGTCAGGTACAATAAAAGTTTATTTATTAATTTATACAAGTTTTCTAATTACCTGTTCGTTTCATTAATCAGAAAATCTGCGTTATGATGGGAAGAAATAGTATGGTATCATCTGCGTATTGTACGCAATTTAATGTGGTAGAAAGATGAAAATCGTTGACGTGAATTAGAAATAACAATGGCTCAAAAATAGATCCTTGTGGAACTCCACTAGTTAGCATCGCCTTGTCGGATAAATTGTCTTTTAACCTGATGTACTGATGGCGATTTCATAGATATGATTTAAACCAATCGAGGATAGTTCCTCTTATTGCGTATATGTGAAGTTTATTCCATAAGATTTCATGCGAAAGTGTATCAAATGCTTTTGACAAGTCGAGGAAGATGAAGGCAGTGTTTTTTGCTGTTTAAGTTCTGATACACATTTTCTAATAGCATGTTTAATGTTTATGGCATCTTCCGTTGTATGTCCACCTCTAAACCCAAATTGTGTTTTAGTTAAAATATCGTATTTTATTAAGAATTTAATAAGTTTTTTGTACACGATTTTTTCAAATACTTTACTTAAAGTTGGCAATTCGGAAGTGGAGCAATGACTGGATGGAGTGTTTGGGTTTCCCAACTTAAATAAATACATCAATCGATGGATGTTGCGGTTATCCTAAAAATAATATGAGTATAAAGACCAGGTTTACCCAGAACCGCTGAGATTGATCATAAAAAAGATCTTGGGTCCGCTCCGAGGTCTCTTCCTAATTTCGGTTTTTCCCCTTTCAATCTTCTTCAGGAAAATGAGAAGTTCGAAAGTGGAAATCCCAAAGGAGGCAGTACTCAATTAAACTATAATCCCATGGCCACTAGGATTTCTCACTTTAAGTTAGATTTTTTTCATATAAAATACTCTTCGGACCAACACCAATTGCGTCACAACCCTTTCTTTACTCTTCTCCAAATTCCTATTTCGACCATTCCTATTTTCGGACTGCGAATGGGAATAGTGATGGTATTCCCTCTCCGTCAGGGCAATAGGAAATAGTAATAGTGTCGTAACACCGCTTCCCATTGATCAGCGAAGTTAAGCGACATTGGATCGGAAAGTAGTTGGATGGGAGACCGTCCGCTGCGTCCAGACTATGTAGCGATCCGTGGTTCGGATCCCAAGTAAAGCTGTAGGTCCCTTCCATCATATGATTTTAGATGTTGCGAAGGAAGTTAAACAAACCCAATCATTATTATTATCCATCTCCGTCAACTATAATATGTTTGAAGGGATGCGCTAGGCGTCAGTCCAAAACCACTGGCGGAGTAGTTTAAAGCGAGACTATTTTGAACTTCGGACGATTCTGCGAGTCTGTAAATCAAAATTATTTAATTATTTTAGAATTATTCGTTGATTCAGCCCATTGTAGTTATCCATATAACATTATACCTAAAAAAATTAATACACTTGCCAAAATAACATTTTTCTTGAGTCGTTCTATTTACTATACAGTTTAAAAGTCAGCGTCCGTGACTCAGTCACTGACTCGCTGAGTCTCAGTGAGTAAAACCAGTGGTGTATTCGAGGTATACGTGGTTATACGTCGTATATTTACTCCTATTATTAATTTTAAGCGTGTACGTACATCAAAGTATGGTCAATTGCAACGAATACACACATTCATGTTTCTGTATTTAGTTATTATTTAGTTATTATTATACAATTACAACCACGGTGGTGTGCGGTCTCATTCTGCATCAGATATTCGACCAAAAGTTGTGAAAAATAATAAAGAAATTGATATTAGCGCAAAAGATACTTTGTGAAAACTGATATAATAAATACGTTGTTTTTATTACAGGGTTGCATTTAGCTACCTTCAGATTATACCATATTACTTTGAAGTATTTTTTTCTTTTTTTAGCGTATACCCAAAACAAATATTACGATTACACCACTAAGTAACACCATTTCCTGTAATCAAATTAAGGACGCTGAGGTCGGGGGTTCGAATCTCGATAATGTTGGTAATAATAATAATAATAATAATAATAATAATAATAATACAGGAGTTAGAGCAATGAATAGCATTAGTTGGCCTGAGCTGTGTGCCCTTTTCTGACTGTCCTCGCTAATTTTCAAAATACGTTTCCACAATACATTCTGATCATAATTTTAATAATAAAAAATTTGTTAATGACATCAATAATTTCTTCTTCTCATTTACAAAACTGTTTCTGAATATTGGACACCGGAATTAAACTAAAATTTTATGCAAATTAAATGTAATTCGTTATTTTTGACTGAAGGTTAAAGAATATTGACGAAAACCCTCAAGTTATTGAGGTGGGAGTGGGAGAATTATAGACTTTTTTTATTTAAAAAACAACATGAACTCACCCAAATATGATATAATATATATATATATATATATATATATATATATATATATACACGGTGAACCAAAAGTAGGTGGACAGTAGGTTGAATACGGTTTGTGTTATATTATATTATAACTATGGTGTTCATTATAACTATGGTGTTTTTGTTTTATTATATTAAATATTATAACTAAATTTATTTAAATTTTATTTTGTATTATAGTATACAAAAAAATTAAATATGTATTCTCAAAATAAACGTTATAATTTACTGTCCACCTACATTTGGTTCACCCTATATATATATTATCGGTGGGAAACTATTTTCAGTTTCAGTTTTTACGCTTTCAGTTTATGAATTCTATCGCCATTTTCTTAGTTGCAGTAAACTCAAATATTTAATATTCGTATCTTTGAATTATGTATTCCTTACGAAGCCTTTTATTAATTATTGATTTGATTTCGGATCATACTGTAAGGCAGGGTTGCCAGGTGTTCGAAAGCATTTTTAGCCACATGAGAGAACCAAATTAGCCAAAATTAGCCAGTCCTCTATATCAATCTATAAACTATATACATATGCAAAATGTGAATTTTTTTCTTTAAATCGATTGCATAATGTATACTTACTTTTAAATGATAAAATAAAAATAAGAAATATAAAATGAGTAAATAATTGAAGACTTACCTTCTAATAAATATTGATGACATCCTTATAATGCTAAATACTTTTATTAAAAATTGGTAGAGACGTGCACACTCAACCAGTTTCTATGATAAACTAAATGGCATTTGGTATGGGCAGGCGGCAGAATCTACATGTCTTAAACATGTTCAGACAGTTCAGTTACTTAACATGCGCAGAATCTACTGACCATCATACACAGATTGCGCTTGTCGAAAAACGTTCAGTTACGTTCTCAAAGGTATATTGCATCATAGTGTATATAAATATAGTGTTCATAATGGAAAATATTGGGTGTGCAACCGACCTGGCACGCATTCTGAATTTGAACAGAAAATTCCGAATAAAAAAGTTGCGTATTGTAGCCCCCAAAATTATTCAAGTAGCCCAAAAAGTAGCGGGTAGCCCAAATCTTAAAACTAGTAGCGTGCAGCCCTAAAAAGTAACGTAATCCGCTACTTGTAGCCCAATCTGGCACCACTGTTTGGTAACTTTTAAGTTGCCAGTTGCCACTAGAGATGACTAGAGGCGGCCCGAGGACCTGAATTTTTTAAACCAAATCTGGTTTGAAAAAGACTAAAAAGACAACACTGATAGCAAACATTGAATACATTATTTTCTGAAAAGCGTAGACAAATAGACTCAAAATTTTGTAGAAAAAGTTAATTTTTTTATAAGATAAAAATTTATATGGTAAATAAACTGAAATTAGCCAAAAATAGCCCAAAAAACGAGTGGCTAGTCCTTATAATTTTTTTTAGCCAGCCACATCTGAAATTAGCCCAAATGGCTAATTTTAGCCACACCTGGCTAGTTGTTATTCTTCGTCAGTGAGATTGATCTTTCGCCTTCGAAAGCTTCAAATGAACTGATACTTCAAAATAAAGCTGTATGCTTAAAGTCACGCAGCTGTCTGATTTTTTTTTTACTTTTGTGCTAATCCACTTCTCATCTTGGTGCGACTTTTTCTCTTTACCCGTGATATCTATCCACCTATATAGGTGGTTCCCAACCTTTTTTTGCTGCGACCCTAAATTGGCCACCAACAGGACCTCCCGACCCTCAAGCTTATGATAAAATTTAAATATGTCTATAAATATATATTGCAATAAGAAATAGTGAATATAGTGACCCTTGAGGATCTACTTGAGGACCCCCGCAACTCTGATTTGGGTCGCGACCCGAGGTTGGGAACCACTGAATTTTATTTATTTACTGTCCTATATGAAGAGGGAGGCGAATATATTAAAAACATAGAGCAATAAAGAAAAAGCTGATAAGTTGCTTTTCTATATCTACGAGTATATGTTACAAGGAATCTGTGTAACTAGGGATTTCATGAAATCCCTAAAACATTCAGGGATTTCATGTAACGTTAAGTCGTGATGTTTTCATTAGTTTTAACGAAAATATCACGACTTAACCTAACCAATCGTCAAAGGCGTACAGTTGACCTAACCGGGCATTCAATAATTTTCCCGTAGATTTAACGAAAATATCACGAGTTAACCTTACATGAAATCCCTAAACATTTTAGAGATTTCATGAAATCCCTAGTTACACAGACTCCCTGTAACATATATATATATATATATATATATATATATATATCTTCAGAGATAGTCTTACGGTATGAGACACAGTGTATCCATAAATCAAAAATATTTCTATCACGTCTCAGTAAACAAAGTTTTTTTGTTTTGTTTGTTTGTTTGACAAGCTGAATTGAATTGAATTTGAATTAAATTGAATAACCTTTATTAATAATAAAATAAATACAGTGGTCTTACAATTTATAATGACATAAATAATTGTGAAGCTGCACTATTTATTTTATTTAATTTGGCCCTTAAGTTTTAGGCTTTACTGGGCTCAAAGTTGCGTCCGTCTCGTGGTAGTAAATTTGAATAAAAAAAATCTCATCTTCTTATCTCTTTTAAAAAAACCCTTTAATTTATAAAATTTAATTAAAAACATCGATTTTCATTCAAGTTTTCAGTTTTTCTTTTTAGTTTATTTTAGTTTCAGTTTCGATTTCAGTTTTGGAAAAAAAAGTAAGTTTTATCAGTTTATCGATTCCCCATTCTTGATATATCTATCTATCTATCTATCTATCTATATATATATATATATATATAGGCTGAATTTCCCAATTAAACATGTGACGAAGTGTATTGTTAAATACACAAAATGCCTTGAAATATTTTTTTCCTTTTCCTTCTGGTTTTGCAATACACACACACACACACACACACACACACACACACACACACATATATATATATATATATATATATATATATATATATATATAAAATAGAGGAAAGCGATTGAAATAGCTTTATTTTCATTTTTTATTTACTGTATTTTTTTTTTTTTGATGTTGCATCGGTTTTGGAAATTCAATCTCATTAATTTTCGTCCTTTCCAGAATTGGTCGTTTATAAATTAGGCAAAATTAGAAAGTTGAGACCTCATTCGGTGGAGGAAGAATGTCGCGTAAATTAAAGGGAAGGAGGAAAAAAAAGAGACCGAGGGATTCTTTTCCCCTTATATCGAAGAAAGGGTTTTTTATATACCTCTTACGTTGCGATTGCACGAGAGGTTATGGCGGATGGAGGACGAGAGGAAGGAGGAGGAGGAGGAGGAGGAGGAGGAGGAGGAAGAGGGAGAGAGACGGGGCGAGAGGAGGTAGTGGTTCGAGGGTGTAACGGGACTTAATGTAGCCTCTGAGGTATGATCAAGCAGTCTGGAAGGACGCTGAAATTCAAGTGAAGGTTTTATAGGATTTCTGATAAATGGAAACCTTTGACTGTTATTGAAAGTCACTCGATTTTTAAGTCGAGTTATTTATGGCGACATTTTGTCACCCTTTTGTGACCCGTGTGAGAACCAGGTCACGAATAAACCAATGATTACATTTTCTGACTTGACTTGACGTAAGAATTGTGGACTCAATCGGACAAAATTTAACTTCCAAAAATGAATTAAAGAATTATTTAAGACATTCTGGCATTATCTTCGTATTTTACCGCTGTGGTTCACATTTACCGACTTTCCTTTCTTCACACACACACACACACACACACACACACACACACACACACACACACACACACATATATATATATATATGGTGTTTGTAAAGTCCAGAACAGATTATGAAAATTACTGGGTGTGACCATGATAGTTTATTAGTTCATTTCAACATAAATATCCTCACTGCCCCAGCACTGATCCCACCGGTTAGGATAATTCCGAACACGTTATAAGGATACACCTGGCCGTTCGGGGGGTTCCTGCAGTTTGATCACCAACAGACGGATGTTAGCATCTGTTGGACCCGTTTTCTGAACTTAGCGCAAATCTCTCCCGCACCCCTTCGTACGACAGTGCACTGAGACGAAGGGTAACAACTTCAATTCCCTCAGGACCCGTTAACATTTTCACTTTTGTCATAAACTGCCATAAATTGGAGGAAGTGCAAGTACACCGTTATGTGCACATTTAATATACACTAGCTATAACTCTGTTACAAAGAAATACTCTTTCAACAAAATATACTGAAATTTTCTAAACACCGAGAAGAACGCAACAGAGGTACGTGCAGAACAACATTCAGACAGAGAAATACGTAGGGTCGTAGTAGTAAAAGCACAAAAGCTAAAAATTGAAGCTAACAAATCCTCTGGATAAAGGTAAGTCAGAAAGCGTAAAGAACCCTTAAAGACGGATCATATGTGGGTACCATAAAATGGGATCATGCAAATATGACACGATGAGGAATGGAACTAACTCACATGGAGCAAATTACTACTACTTCCAGCCTATGTGCAGACATTCAATCAGAGATAATGTCTAAATATGGAGTGCTTTTGTTTCCACCATTAAGAACACGCAAAGAAGAGAAAGAGAAAAATCTCAAATACTAAAGAAAAGTGACACCATTATCAATGAAGAAAATTTTTTAGAAAACAAGAGCTATAAAAGAACAACTATCACTTCTAATGAGGGAAGACCGGACTCCGCAGACATATATGCCCCATCAATACACACACACACCATTCACATATGGAACACCACCCACAGTTAATTCAACAACCGCAATGGTACCAAAGACAACATTTCTAATATCCTCAAGTCTACCCAATAACTCCAATGAGAAACCAACAAAACAGAACTGATAACGGCCACTACCCAGCAAAATTTAGCTCTGGAATTCAACATGGCTATCTTTTCCTTAAAGGAACCACATTTGCATAAATGTGAAACTCTAAGTTTATCTTAGTAAAGGGTTTTGAACATATGAATAATGCCCTGGTCACGGTTGCACCACCGACGTCGTGTTTGGAGGTAGAAAAAACAGCGTTATATTTTTTAGTGGAACGTTTCTGGGCTGAGCACTGCAGTTATCCAGCAGCAACACCACTTTTCGCCCTTTTCTTTCTAGTTCTTTGTCCAATTCCACCAGAAACTTTTGTTGAAAAAACGTTTGCTGTCATCCAACAGTTTTTGTTCGCATGCCACTGGAGAGGTAAAATTTTGATGTCCTTAAAACAACGAGGTTTCATGCTGCTACCGATAACAAACAATTCTCACTTGTCAGTGCTGGCCATGTTAACTGTTATTAACACTGTCATCCTCCCCTTTGAAATCTTGTGTCCTCCTCCAAGTTCATTAGCATGGTATAGAGAGAAATCTGGGCTAGTGCGGAAATAAAGACCAGTTTCGTTAGTGTTAATCACCTGAACAGAACCTTTTTTTTTCAATTTCAGGGAGCACTTCTTTACTCTATCGATTTGCATCACCATTATCAGCATCCTTTTTTTCGCCATGTTCCTTACGAAAGACGATTCCGTGTCTCTTCTTCCACCTCTCTAACCAGCTCTACCAGTTCTGGGAAGGATTGAAATCAGTTAGTCCAGCTGAAGATCCAAATGACTTAGCCTTCTCAAGTAAGACAGACTTGGAAAGAAGAAACCCTTTGCTACGCACTTGCGTGAATCAGCGCAGCAGCAGTTCATATACATTTCCTTGCTGAGAAGTTCGACTCCTTTCGCACGATGTATGCACATTGCTGTGCCACTGATGTAAGATGTTTTCCTTCGCCTTCTTCACTGACAAGATCTGCGCGCGAGAACAATCGAATTTACTGGCGCTTTCGCTGATGTTGGAAATATCACTTTCCAGAAGCTTAATAATTTTTACTTTCGAAGACAAACTGTGTTAACTGTACACTTTGACACTGCGACGACCAGGTTCGTGAAAAGCACAAGCGAGCGAAAATGACTGGCCAAAAAAAAAAAAAAAAAAAAAAATGGTGCTCACTTAAATAGTAAATATGGAAACGGAAAAGTAGAAACCGTAATCAATCTATCTATCTATCTATCTATCTATCTATCTCTCCATATATATATATATATATATATATATATATAATATATATATACAGTATAAGATGAAAAAAAGCTCTTCTGAAGCGCTTTAAATCATGACTATAAGTTAAGATTTTGCATAAAGAGCAGTCCTGCATGTTCGTATAGGGCCTATCATTGTGAAGAGTAAAGAAAATTTGAATATACTGAAGCGCTTTTCGAGTTAATAATAGTAATTAAAAATGGCTTCCTAAATTCATCTTGAATTTTGAAGTGAAATTCTTAAATTTAAAATTAAATATATTCTTTTTTAAAACATTCATTAAATTTTACTCAATTTATTTTCAAATTTTTTTTTTGTAATTTTATCTTCGAAAACTTTAATTTCTTGTCCAATTTTATTCTCATTTTTATTTTTTTATATTTTATACTTAGTTACATTTTTATGCGGAAACATTTTTTTTTAAATTCTTTCTATGCCCCGAAATTGTTTTATTGTCCTTGGAAATAATTTGGTTAACTTGAACTTGACGAAGCATTTACTGTATTTTTATATAATTAAATTCATAGAACTGAAATTCTTCGTGTTTTAATTAAACTTAAATCTTAACTGAAAAAGAATTTTCAGTAGAATGTTTTTTTTCCAAAGTTACGCGCGTCTGCTGCATAAAATACATTAATGTCTTCAATATTAAAGGTTACATAGTGACCACGTCGCGACACCGCTTCCCGTTAGATCAGCGAGGTTAAACTACGTTGGGTCTGTTCAGTGGTTGGATGGGTAGCTCTCTTCCTTGTTCAGATGATGTAGCGACCCGGATCCCACTTACAGTTGTAAGTCCCCTCCATCATATTACTTTTGGCGTTATGAAGGACGTTAAACAACCCGTGCATTATTACTTAAAAAAATAACATTCGTTGCAAACCATTCATGTCAACTGTTATTTAAAGAGAGTCTCATGAAAATTAATAATGTCTCGCTTTGTTTCCAGCATCATCATAAATGGTACATCGCAAAATTCTGAAAGGAAAAAGAAGGTACCCCTTCTCAGTCGGGGCATCCTCACCTTGCATCCCTTCTTGTGACCATGAATGTTCAAAAACTGAGGGAACTATGTCACATTTCAGCCCTTTCAAATGAAGCTTACAAAAGCAGTTGTCATATTTAATCGATGACTTTATAAAACGAGGAAAGGGGCGGAAAAATAATTGGGTATTAGCTAGCAAAACTACTACTATAGTAAAACTAATAAGAAGTAAGGTGAGAAGAAAAATATGCTCAACCTTGAGGACATCATTAAAAAGATTTTCGAAATAAAGTCCACTAACCTTGACCTGCCACCAATACGATTTGACTCTATTGATGTGACAGTACTCTTAAGCAAGATAGAATCACTTCAGGACGAGGTGTAGCTACTGTACTGAAGGGTGGGTTGCATACCCATTACCCAACATGGTCAGAGTAGAGAGCTAAAGGATATATGTAGCAGCATAACCTCAAAACACAGAAAGCTGGCCTCTAGAATCTAAGACCTGGAGGTTAAAATGAGCCACAGGCAAACTGCCCAGCCTGACGGGGATGACCCCAAGGATCTCACCATGACACAACAGAGTGCTCCTCAAGATAGGAGACTTACCGCTCCTATTATTATACCATCTTCTCCCACAGCTCAGCAGAACTGTATATCCAAACTACAGGAGAGAGAGGGAACGGTAACGTACTTTACTCACAAATTCTGAAAGAAAAAGTCAGTGACATGAAAGCCTGTATGAACACGAATAATCATCCTAACACTGGGCAGCAGGTAGTATGTATCTACCCTAAACTGAATAGTCTGACATTGAAGAATCTCCAACTCAAACTGACAGCAAATCAACTGAAACAGAAGGCAATACTGCTGAGGCAATTAGTAATGTGCCCACGCCTCAAGGGACTATACAAACCTGCTTGGCAGCTAGTCACCCTGGTGGGTATGGCCATGGGTGGACAACAGTTGGTAAAAAGGGTTTGCGTCAGAAAAAGAAACAGGACTTTGCGAACCCCTCCCTCCTCCTTCCAGAAGAGAACCATGGGTAGGACAAGCAACAAATACAGCAATTAAGGGCAGTGAAAATATCTCGACATGCCCATGTATTTGCCTCCCAATTCCCACCTGATCTATGTGCTTCAGAACTAGAAGAACATCTGTGCGATGTGACAAGAACTGGGACTACCTGCTTCAAACTAACCAATAAACCACTAGATACCTACATCTCTTTCTATGTTAAGGCAGAATGTGAGGCCCCTCTGTATTTATGGGGCCAGAAATCTGACCTGAAGGAATCTACTGTACTTGGCATAACATGAGCTTCAGGAAAAGCAATCCACAAAAATGTGGGGAAGCAGACTCCGCCACACAATCCCAGGGAGACACCCAGTGAGAACAGTGATAGTGTGTAAGAAAAATGGCCCAGTGTCATAGACTCAGTGTTAGTAACTATAACTGTAGAGGCCTCAAAATAAATGCTGATAGTGAGATCAATAAACTTTCATCTGCACATGACATTTCTTGCTTTCAGGAAACTTGGCTCGCTAAACGAGCGTGCAAAAATTTAAACAATATTAAGCTTAACTACAGGGGAACAGCTAATTCAGCCAATGATGATAGTGAAGTTATTAATGTAGTCAGACAAAATAGGAAGGAAGTGTAGCTATGATGTGACACTCACAGTTGGATAGGTTTATAGGGCCCATTAGTTATGAATATGAGCTGGTTGTAGCCATAAAACTAACTATTAATAACAAAATACATCAATGTTTATATGCCTTATGAGTGTATTGAAAATGAGGAGGTATTTTAGATAGACTCTGTAAATAAATATACTGCTAGAGGAGCTGGACGCTTCATGTGCTATAGTGGTTGGTGATTTTAACAGGAATATTAGTAAACCTGGTCGAATTTTGCTAACCTTCCTATCAATTACTGTGAGACATGTGACTATAAATTTGCCAGTACATTGCCACTCCCTAATGACTAATGAGTGGGGACTCACTCATGGCTAAACCACTGTATAGCCTCCCATGATGGTTATAGTATAATCAATAGCATGTCAATACTTTATGATGTATTTGAATTTGATCACATCCCATTTGTAGTAAGACTTCATTGTATGGTGGCACCAGACTTAGACAATGACTGTAATAATGCTGATTACTATATGATTAATTTGTAAAATCTTAGCCACTATGAGGTAGAGTACTATACAATGCAGGCTGATGCACTGTTAAGGCTGTGAAGATTCCTGCGGAAGCTTTGGTTTGTAGTAGTCCCTCCTGTGATGCTGTAAAACATGTAGCTCTCTTAAATGAGTATTACTGTGAACTTGTATATGCTATTAAGGCTGCGAGTGAAAGTAGCTTTAAGAATAAAAAATGGGGAAAAGTACAGTAACTGTCAATTCAGGGTGGTCAGAATACTGTGCTGATTTGTATGATGTAGCTAAAAAATGTATTTGTGGATCGGGTTGATGGGGAATCCTAGGCAGGAGGAATTCTTTCAACTGAAAAACTACAACTCGTGCTAGATTCAATGGTACTCTTAGATTTATAAGAATAAAAATGAAGAAACTCTTCCAAGAGAAACTCTAGCTGAAAAATTAGATGATAGCAATACTTCCAGTTGGGTATTCTGGAAGGTCAGTAAAATTAACAACAGTAATCTTACACTTGCCAAATGTAATAGAGGGTGTTCATGATGCAAAAAAACTGCAGAACTGTGGAAAAATCATTATGAAACCTTATTTAATTATCTCATGGACGATAGACCAGATATATGCCTAAATGTGGAATGCTCTGAAGAGCTACTAATTAATGACCCAGAAATCCGACAGGCCTACCAATCCAACCCCCTGGAAATGTTTCGTTCAAAAATGTTCGAACGTTTCGAGCAAAGTGTGGTGGTGCTCCATATTGTAGGAAGGTTGTTCTTTGTAACAAGCAGGGAGTTCTTTGCAACTATGAAATAAAAGTCTCCTCTAGTATCTCTAGGTAAGAACCACCAGTTACAGTTTGTTCGTCAGAAAAATAAGGTCCATAGATGCGAGAACGTGACAAAGCACATCAGACATTTACTTTAGGAGAATCTCTCTCATGTTCATAGATTTCATGTACGTTGTGTTCACCCCAAATCTTACAGTTATGGCGATTTACGTTTCCTGAAATATGGAATGCAGCCTCGTCACTAAAAATGAAATATGGTAGAAAGTACTCATCTGATTATATCCTTTCGATTAAATCATTGCATATGTTTATTCTGGTTTCATAACCTTCCTCTAAAAGTTGCTGGGGCACCTGCACTTTGTAAGCTTTACAGTGCAATTCTTTATGAAGGATTCTATGGGCATAGGAGCGCGGTATGTTCAACTCAGCCTTTCCTCTCATAATTGACTTCTTAGGGCTTTTGGTAAATGCTTCATCTACTGCATTCATTCTTTCAAGAGATTTGTTCGGCCTTCCGGGAGATTTCCCTTTTAGTACAGTTTAAGTTTTCTCAAACTGATCTAACCCATCTTCGTAGGGTGTCTTTCAGGTGGTGGCTTATTCTTTTCACGTCGAAAGCGTCTTTCAGCACAACAATTGAACCACTTTCATGCACAAATGTAACAATTTTTGCCTTCTCTCTAGGCGTTGCTATCTCATTCACTTTTAAAAACAAGGTAATGAAGAGAGAGGTGAAATTGAAAATGTACTGTAGAGCAGGAGACAGGGTGTGCTGGAAATCCCGTTTCTCATATCACTGTCCTCCTTAGCTGATCTCTTACTGTGGCTCATCTACCCTGTGAGCAGTCCATCATGCTCTCAAACACATACTTCTCCCTCTGTTACTCACTATATATACACATTCATCTTACATACTAGACTACGCAATCTTTGCAAAAATTAAAGAAAAAAGGCATCGTTTTTAAGAGCCTCGTAGACCTTGATTTCGGCTCTCTCCTTCTTCTTCTGTAGTTAGTGGGAGGGGGGGGGGATGTGATTTTTGGAGGCGTTCGCTCCTGGTCCATCCTTCCTGCATAAACGAAAATTAAAAATGACATTTCCTATGGAACGTAGCCTACACGCGTAACTGCCTAAAATTGTGATATTTTGAGCAGAGTACAGTATAATAGCTGCGCAGTACAATAGCTTCATTTCAGAATTTTTGTACTTAATCACACATTTCATATGAAAATCTTTAATTATGATTTTTTTTTTTTAACATATTAACTGTAAACAACTGTTAAGAAAATTCCAAACCTCCTTAATCACAGTTTTTTAACATTTTTTCGATACTTGTAAAAATAAAACAGCAAATAATATTTGTTTTTAGTATATTTATTTTGGGACACCCTGTATATATTATAAGTACTTATAAAAGGTCATAAAAAGGGCATACCTTTACTGACAAAAAAAAAGAGAATATATAAATACCTTTATCAAATTAAAGAATTTGCATCAAATAAGCAGAAAAAGGCATTCACAGCGCATGGAAAGCCGAAAGCAAAAATTGAAGTTTCAAAGTTTTCGAATCAAAGTACAGTATTTTGAAAACGGTTTTTCAGAACGTTTTTTTTCTTTTTTTTTAAATCGAGTTTTTCACGTATGGTGAAAGTTTTAAATACATTTTTTTTAATGAAATTTTAATTTGTTCTCAAAATAATAATAATAATAATGATAATAAAAATGATGATACGCATACATAAAATTATTTTCTTATCTTTAAAGCAGGGCAACTTTAATTAGGACAGTAATTGTTGGGGTTTGTGCGTTATATATATATATATCTGAAGGAATGAAGAAGACTCAAAGGTAAATTTATTTCTCTCTGCAACTGCACGATAAAAGACGAGACGTTATTACCTAATAAATAACTAAATTAAGTTTCTAAATTTAAGAACGGTTCCCGTCAAGGAAAAGGTTCCTATAAAAACGTAAATTATACAGGATAGCTCGCATAGCTCACACGTACACAAGACGAGACATGTGTGTAAGTAGGCGCTCCGGCTATTCGATGCAAATCCGACAGGATTATGTCATTTACAGAATCGACAGGTTGTCGCCAACTTCGAGGATTTCCGTCCAGTAATCTTTCTACCGACCGCTGAATCGTCCACTTCGATTACGGACGCAAAATAATCCTTAAAATGGTTGCTTCGCTTTTATGTCAGAAGGATATATATATATATAATATATATATATATATATATATATATATATATATATATATATTATTATAATATATATATATATATATATATATATATATATATATATATATATATATAATATATATATATATATATATATATATATATATATATGTGGTGTAGTGGTTAGCGTCGCTGACTACGAATCCATCGGCCCCGGGTTCGAGACCCAACGGCAGCCGGCGCGCAGCAAAACCCAGCTGTTCATCCTTCCACACAATAAAGAAAGTGGTTGGTAGATAAATGGGTACCCTAATTGGCTTAGTGGTTAAGACGCTGGGCTGCTGATGGGGCGTGGTTCGGATTCCACGTTAAACTGTAGGTCTAAGGTGGAGTGAAAAGCTTGACCTTCGTCAGAATGAACAATTCGGGCGGAAGCTAACCAAAGGTATACATATATATATATATATTCAGAACAGAATATGAAATGAGAATTTCTGTTCGCAGAAAGTGATTTTTATAAAACAAAAAGTACAAGGTAATTCACTCGCTGGTTGCCCCAGAGTATCGCTAATATATCCACTGGGGCTACCAGCGAGTGAATCACCCTGTATATAATATCCAAATACAATCGAAATGAAACTCAGCTCCTAAAAAATTATTGTAAAGTGTATCGTAATGGGGTAGTTATCTCGTAGAAAGAAAAACCATATTAATTGAATGGAAGTAAAAACAAACATTTTCACGTGCTCCGAAACTCATCCGTGAGCCATTTTGAGAATAAAAGAGAAGCAGAATTATATAGAATTTTACAGAATGACGCACTACGCAGCGTTTCTAAATTAACAAAAACCAGAAGAAGATTTCCTCCTCTAGGTTCGCCCAAATAGATAGAGTTCTAAAGAAGAAAGAAAAACAAAATTGCTTACTATACTTCCATTTCTCTACGAGTAAGCCATGCATGAAGAGTAAATGTTTTTCACACACAAGGTTCCTCTGGAAAATAAAAAACTTGAACATCTGGATTACCGGAGTTTTAATTGGATTCTTCGAATTAGACTGGATTATAATGCTTTTTCCCCCCACTTGTTTTACTGAAGGAAGCTCAACACAACGCGAATGGCAGACGTGTGAGATGACGCTCTCATGTACCATCTCAGAAATAATAACTTCTACGTCATACTAAATAAGCACTTAATTATAAAGCGCGAGAAAAGTTCTACTTCATAGTTTATAAATATGTTTACTCAACGATAGTAATGCGCAAAAACAACGAAAAAGAACCTCGTAATTAATTTCCTTCGTACATTAATATTTTAAATCAATAATAAAGTTGAATTATGAACCAATTGTTCAAATTTTTACTCGTATTAAAATTAGAACTTTGGGACACTTTGATCGAAATACTTTGAAAAACTTTCAATTTATGTAAAAATTTGCCATAAGGATTTGATCACTTTAATTAATTTTACAGCGAAAATTTTAAAAGTGAGAATAATAAAAAGATTCCCATCTCAATTATCCTACGTGGATAATTGGATAAAGAGAAGCCAGCTTCACTAGATAACAAGAAAAGTTCAATTAACGAGAACCTCTTTCGTGTTCCATAACAGCTATCGTAGCAAGCAGATCATTCGTAGTGCTACTGCATATACCGTATATATAAGGTGTGTGTGTGTGTGTGTGTGTGTGTGTGTGTGTGTGTGTGTGTTTTATGTCCCCTCGAATTATATAATTTAAAAGTTCTGATTGAAAATTTTTGATGAAGCAAATTTCGAAATTTTAATAAAAGGACTATTAAAACTGACATTTACTAATGACTGAACTTTGACTATTTTTTAAATGAAAATGTAAACAAAAATGTTTATTGGCAGACCATTAATGCGTATGACAAAAATTAATAATACGAACTGACAATAGAATACAATGACAATTCAAATACTAAGGATGGAAATACAATTAATAAAAATTAGTAACATCGAAGTTACAGTAAGTGGAGCTACAGACAAACTTTTTCATACCATGAATTCCATAGCTTAGAAGACATATGGCAGGACTGATGAATAGCTCGGATAATCGGGTTGGCTGATTTTTTAATTCTTTACATTAGACTGTATTGAGCACGTCTTGTTACCTCCGGGAAGCTCGAGATATTGTGGTTAACAAACATTTGCGAAGCTGAGCATTTCGGAGGTAATTTCTGTAGGAGTCTTAAATAGGGTTCTGCTAGAAGCTTTTTTATAATTCACCCAGAATTGCTGTCCATATATATTGGTGCAGAAGGTACGAAAGGGAGTGTCTTCAGCTTCACTTGTACAGAACCGGAAGTTCCTTATAGTTATATCTGCTTCAGCACAGAGGCTTCGATATTATTTTCTTATATCTCAGTCATCACTCAAGGAGCTGTTAATAATTTGACCCAAATACTTAAATTCATGTACTTTCTTTATTGCTTCACCTCTCATTTTGAAATTAATATCAACTAGCTGATTAAAGTTTTTGGGATGGAACTGCATGACCTTAATTTTTGTAACGTTAAAAAGGATATAATATTTCTGCGACTATACTTAGTAGACTTTTAGGAGACAGTCCAGACCTTTAACAGAAGGCCTTATTAACACCATATCATCGGCAAAGACTAAGTTATTTACCTTCGTGTTATCTATACACCATCCAACTACTGCTTCATTAAGTGAGGCAATTAATCCACCAATATACACATTCAACAGCAGAGGAGAGTGCAAGGAGCCTTGCCTCATCCTGCAGGAGGAACCAAAACTTTCGGATAGTACATTGCTTTACCTAACCGTAAAAGATTGGTGGGTATGCCAAAATTTAAATAAATTTAATATGTACATGGAAACTTTTCTGTCCTCTAGTTTTTTAAATAAAATATTGTAGTTCACTGTATCATATGTCTTACTTATACCTAGGAAACAGCTATAAATAGTTGAATTACTCTCAGTGTATTTAAATATAATTTCCTTCAATACATAGATAAACAGATCAGTTGAATGGGACCTTTTAAAACCAAACTGATTACGAGATGTCCAAGGTGATCATTTAATCGATGTAACAACAGCTTCTCTAGTAGTTTCGAGAAGCAGTAGGTGACAGCATTAGGCCTGGAATTATTGCTGGATAGAATGTCCCCATACTTATTTTTGACAAGGGTCAAAATATATACCCTCAAACTCTGCAGGGATATAACTATAAGCAAGCATGACTGAGAACAGCAATGAGACATGCAGACAGACTACGTCAGTGGCATATTTTAAGTCTTCATTTGATAGGTCGTCTACCCCTGAAGCAAAACCAGTCCAACTTTTTAAGTAATTTCCCTAGGAGCTCTCACGGGAATTTCGCTGCAGCCTGTCTTAAGATTAGCCCTACTCACACTATTAAGAATGTTTGAATAGTAGTTTTTCCACAGCCTTGCAATTTCTTCCTTCTCGACACCCCATCGATTGTTGGTGGGAGGGCATTTTTGACACCCATTTCATTGTTAACGAATTTCCAAATTTTTTTATTATCATTATTTAAGTTAGCCTCACAGGCTTTTGATGCTCGAATACAATCTTTTTCCTGTTGACATTGCCTTATGGCTGCTTTATACTGACCCCTACTTTTACACATATTCACGTAAACCGGTCCTAAGCTGGGTCTACCATGAAGGCACCATAAATCGTAGGCGTCTTTATTTGCTCTTCAGAGGGGCAATAAAATCATTCCATCCAAGAATAATCTTAGTATGATAGTTGTAAGATTTAATCAGGGGCCTTCCTGCTTCTCTTAACAGGGATACTAAATTATTATAGCACCTATCTATGAGTTTAGAGTGAGAATCATTTGAGCAAGGATTACTACAGGAAAGATGCAAAACTTTTAAATTATTAAAGAGGTGACCTGTTCTGTCTTTATAATCTATTCTCTGTTGCATATTAACATTAGACCAATCGACGCGATTATTTTTACCTATTGAGTTCTTGTTATGTCATAATATTAATAATTCTAATGGTCTATGATCAGAAAGAAGAACATCATGCAGAATATGAACACTGGCAATTCGATCCTTTAGATTATTACTAGTGAGACACTGATCAATCCACCTGGTGATACCACTCATATCACTAACGTACGTAAAATTACCACTAGTTACGCCGAATACTTCTACATCACTTATACTTAATTTAGCAGACTCGCACATGTTACCCAATTCTACCAAAAATTCTGAATTCACACGAGCATTAAAGTCCCTATTACACTGTTCAACAATGATTTTGTCTCAGGAAAAGTTTTATGTCATTATTACAGAGTTTTTAACGTTGGTTACAAAAATGGTCTTATTATTTTCCTATCACATATAGTTTTTGAGAAATTTTCATTTGTTTGTTTTGGAAAAATATTCAATTTTTGTAGTAAAAGCTGTTCATTTATTTTATTATCTCGCAACTCTGACCACATGTGATGTCTTATTACGTCGTGTGTATTGTTATTCTTATAGTATGTGTGATGTTAATATTTTTTAATATTTTGTATAATATTTAATTAATTATATCCAATATAAGGGGTTCCAAAAAACCTTAGCCCCCCCATTTGCAGCTTACATGTTTACTTATATCGAAATAGTTTTTAGTGATTATAAAAATATATAAAATTCTTTATTTATTGCAGGTATTAAAATTACTCTAGCTGATAAAGTGATAATATAATGGCTTCTCAATTAATTGGTGATTCGGAGAGGCAACGTGTGATAGATCGCATACGAGCAATAACATTTTGGGAAGCTCGTGATGCTGGAGCCACCTTTATAACACGTTCATGGGTTGCCAAAAAGTTGCGAAGAAGTGAGGACTTCGTCAAAAGAAATTGGAATAAAACTTTGGATGAATGTGAAATGGATACAACCAAATCTGGGCGCCCAAATTTGCCACTCTCTCCGGAAACAAAGGACATCATTGAAAGCGGTACGCGTAAGCGGAAAAACAGCTGTGCTAAACTTTCTAGAAAGATCGAAGTGTTGAGAGGAAAGATCGTTAGTGGTGAGATCATTCGACTGTACCGTCATAGGCAAGGTTTAAAGCCTTGGCATGAACTTCCAAAGCCAAGAAAAACTCAACTTAACATCGATGACAGAATGTGGTTTGCCCATTATCTTGAAGATTGGGATGTGGATGATTTAATGCATTTATCTGTCTCCGATGAATTTTTTGTTTACGTAACACGTCGGCCTAACTACCAAAATGATCGAATGTGGGCCACAACACCAGATGAAATTGATGACAATGAACATTATCGCGAATTATTAAAAAGTCCAGACTGTGTTAGTGTGTTTGTTTTGTTCACTGCAAAGAAGTTCATGTGGGTGCTGAAGCCAAATGGTCAGAGTTGGGATGGATAGTATTTTCGTGATATTATTCTATCCCAGCATGTCATTCCTTTTCTAAGAAACCCAAACAATGTTATGGATGTCGACCAGGTCACATTTCTGCACGATAAGGCCCCCTGCTTTAAGGCATTAGCCACTCAACAGTTGTTGCGGAACCATGAGATCGATTTCTGAACGTCTGTGAACACATTGGATCATTTATAAAGGACAAGGTTGAATGTCCCTTGTTTCAAGAACCTGCAGCAAATCGATTTTCGAAGGATACAATGACGCAACACATTGAAACTGTTTTAGCAAATTTGCGTAACGATCAAGATCTATTCACGTCACATTTGACAAGCTACCGAAAGCGAATTCAGGCTGTCTTGGAAGCCAATGGCGGGAACACCAAGTTTTAATTGTTTCTCATTAAATACAGGATTAAATTCTCTTTTGTAAGGTATGTTTAGTTTTACTGTACCTGTAATGGTTTAGGCCATGGGCGGGGGGGGCTAAGGTTTATTGGAGCCCCGTACAATATTATACATATTATATACAATATACAATAATTGTATAATATTTTTTAAGATTTCATGGAAATTATGCGTGATACGCCAAAATGAATAACATTTTCGGAATCAGCAGCAGCGTCGACTTCATATAGACCAGCTTTGTTTGTTGCTGAGACAGAATAAAAGTAAAAATTTGTTATTCACTGTTATTATACAATGAGAATATTTAGCATTATCTAATAGTGACTTAAAAATATTACTTTAAAAAAATGAATAACCTAAAACTTCATCTATATATATATATATATATATATATGTAAATTTTGCATAAATTTAATAAATTTGTCGAAATATCCAAGGCGTAAATTATAAAATTAAATAAAAATGTATTCAATAATACTATTTTCACTACATATATATATATATAATATATATACTGTATGTATGTATTACATATATGGAAAAGCGAACTTTTTAAACTAACACCCCTTCAATTCTTGGAGTTACTCTTAGGCTCGATTTCAGAGAATTGTAGACCTTATTGCGCAGGAATTTCAAAGTTAGAATAGTTTGCTCCGCCCTTCCATTCAGTTTGGATCTCTTTGCTTGAGTGAGTGATTTCTTATTTATATTTGCTTGTCTTGCGTTTCCACTGCGCAGGGATGGCTCTCATCGGCGCATCTCTGCTTCATTTGACTGTTGGAGCACGAGTCGGTGCTCAAATATAGATTTTTGTATAAAGAGTAATTTAGTTTCATTTGTTGACCAAGTTAAAAACGCGTTTTCGAAAAGATTTTTCGTACGCTTAATTTTCCTTATAATGATTTGCATACAGTATTTCAAAGTATATTAAAAAAGTATCATCCTTGCTCCATATCCCCCCCCCACTAAAAAAGTGAAGAGTAGGGGCCCTAGGCTGGGCTACATTAGCCCGAGTCAATTAAAGGGGGTTGGGCCGACCCGCCGTTTCGTCATGACGTAAGATACAGAAAAGACAAATCGCCCGGCTCTAGGCAGCACTGGGGTTTGAACCTACGACTCATCGGAGTCTCAGCATTGCCTAACTAATTGAGCCACGAGACGCACAGGAAGTATATATATATATATATATATATATATATATATATAGAGAGAGAGAGAGAGAGAGAGAGAGAGAGAGAGTCGTGCAAAAGTGTTAGACATTAATTTTCCATTTTTTCCATTCTGATGCATTGGGAAACTAAACCTTTGTACAGTATTCAATTAAAACACATTTTTAATGAAATTAAAATCAAATTCAAATAACGATATTTATACAGAATATACCTTGATATAAACTATACTGTATATCAACCTTTAATTTACATTGATTAGAATCTTCAAAACAGTGTGATCGCAACAACACAACGTAAACTGTACATGAGCAGTTAATATTAAGTATTGTAGTAGCTAATCCCTCACATTTAACTTTCAAATATAAGTGATGTAACATTTTAATGTTTTTATTGTTACTACAATAATTTTTTTTCCTCTTTACAGATCCATTAACCTTCAAGTTACTTTCTGCAAAATATAAAATCTACCACGATTAACTGTTTGGTTTAAACAAAATTGCTAGAATTTGAGTTGAAGGCCGCCATAGGATTGTGTCTCTGTATAAAGAAGGAAAAATATTGAGTGAAATAGCTCGCATCACTCAATTTTCAAGGTATGGTAACCGAAGTATTAACAAGAAGTTATCTGCAGTTGATAAACCCACGACTGGAAGACCCAAAAAAGCTGTCTAACGAGGATGAGCAATAAATGAAGATATTATTTTTAAGGAATAGAAAGAAGACGAATGTTGAACTGGCAACAGAATTGGCAGAAGGCTCGGGTGTCTTTGTCCAGAAGAGCTCTATTAAGAAAGGGGGACAACGCTGAAAGGTTAAAATATGCATAAGAACACAGAAACTGGACTATGGAACAATGGTCAAAGGTGCTTTGGAGTCATAGTATCAATTATCTGGGTGTAATGGAATATAGTATGTGAGACGACGAAGAACTGAAACTTATATAGATCCTTGCTCGAAACCAACAGTTAATCATGGAGGGGAAGTTTGGGGAATGCATCTCCTCAAGTGGTGTTGGAAAATTGCTGAAATTTGATAGTATATGGAATGATGCTAGGTACAAACAGATTTTGATGCACCATGCTATTCCTAGTGGAAGGGCTACTTCTAAGACAATTTTAGTGGGTGGGTTAAAATAGTTTTTTTATATTTGTATTTGATCACAAATAACATAAATCAAATCAAATGTACGTATATGGTGTTGTATATATATATATATATATATATATATATAATATTATATATATATATATATATGCTCATATATACTCATATACATTGAGAAAAGCAAAGCCTTGTCTACCAGTAATAACAAGCAATAAGTTTTCTGTTTTAGGGTTCGAAGATACTGATGAACCGGAAATACGACTCGTTGGTGATTCCATTGTTCGAGGGCAGCTCGAGGAATTCTGTGGGAGAAACCCTCGTCGTAGGCGCCGTTACTGCTACCCTGGTGCAAGGGTGGAGGATATAACTAATAATGTTGACCATTTTACAGACAGTACCGCCGAGGACACAACGTATGTTATTCATGTCGGTACTAATAACGTTTTAAATTCTAGATCGGAAGAACTGCTGGCTAGGTACAGGGACTTATTAGAGCGATTAAAGGAGAAAACTAATAAGATTGTTTTAACAGGTATACTTCCTCGAATTATCCAACGAAGTGATTTCTACAGCAAGGCGACCTATATTAACAATAACCTAAAGTCTCTTTGCCAACAGGAAGGAGTGCATTTTGCTAATTTTTGGAACAGTTTCTACGGCAGGAGGGACTTGTTCCTCGAAGATGGACTTCATCTTAATGAAGTTGGAGCTGCGCGTTTAGGAAGACTATTTCATAATACTGTCTCTTCTTTTCAGTAAGTCACTCGAAACCAACTAACTCGACTAAAATTCCTAGCTTCCAGCACGCAGACTTTAGTAAATTTCGAAATAAATTTTCACACGTCAATTGGGAAAACGTAATGGGGAACTCCAACGCAAAACTAATGTGGGAATCGTTCGTAACGGTATTTAGGACTATAAATGAGGAATGTGTACCGTACAAAATTAAGCGTGCGAAAGTAAACAACAAGCCCTTGTGGTTTACTTCTAGAGTAGGAGACATTATAAAGAGTAGAGAGAGGGCTTATAGGCTATACAAGTGCGATAAAGATAATCTGTTGTTACGAAACAACTACATATCTCTAAGGCGTGAAGCTAAAAGTGTAATAAAAAAGTCAAAACGCGAATTTGAAATCTCCATAGCTCGTGACGGTAAAGAAAACCCCAAGCGATTCTTTCAATACGTCAATAATAGAAATCCAGTAAAAAGTGTCTTAGGTCCATTAAAAAATGGAAATGGAGATCTAGTCTCTGAAAACAAGGAAATGGCTACCTTGCTAAACGAATTTTTTACGTCAGTTTTTACTATAGAAGATGTAACGAATATCCCTACGGTCATAGACATAATACCTTTTGATAATGGTAATATTTTGGATAATATTGTCGTTAGTGAAGGGGAAGTAATGCGCTATATTGATAAAATGAAAACGCGTAAATCACCGGGTCCGGATTCCATATATCCCATACAACTAAAAGAATTAAAAGATAGCATTGTTGTGCCGCTAACAAAGATTTTTAATGCGTCTATTTCTGAGGGGTGCGTACCAGATAATTTCAAGTTAGCAAACGTAACACCTATCTTTAAGAAAGGCGATAAAGGTGCGGCGGGAAATTATAGGCCAATCAGTTTAACGTCTGTTGTAGGTAAGCTACTGGAATCAATAATTAGGGATCGTATAGTCGAACACTTAGAAGTGCATAATCTGGTTAGAAATACGCAGCACGGTTTTAGGCGAAACAAATCTTGCTTAACTAATCTTTTAGAATTTTTCCAAAGCGTGGTTAACGTTTACGATAGACATCGGGCGGTTGATGTAGTGTATTTAGATTTTCAAAAAGCGTTTGACACCGTGCCGCACAAAAGACTGATTGAAAAAACTAAGGCTCATGGAATCAGGGGTGTAGTAATAAATTGGCTAGAAGAATGGTTGCGAGGCAGGAAACAGAGGGTGGTCGTTGATGGAGCGGAGTCGTGTTGGGCTAATGTAGCGAGTGGCGTTCCTCAGGGTTCTGTATTGGTCCCCTTGCTTTTTCTTATATATATTAACGATTTAGATGTCGGCCTAGTCAGTACAGTTTCAAAGTTTGCGGATGACACGAAGCTGGGTGGTAGGGCGATTAATGACGAAGATAGAGGTAAAATTCAGGAAGATCTGAATAAAATCGTTGATTGGTCAGTCACATGGCAAATGAGATTTAACGTGGATAAGTGCAAAATTATGCATATAGGTTCGCGTAACGGTAATTTTGCGTATAGTATGTGAGGGAAAGATTTAACAAACGTAGAGCAGGAAAAGGATTTAGGAGTTATAGTCACTGGTGATTTAAAAGTAGCGAAACAAAGTACAGCGGCGGTCAATAAGGCGAACAAAGTGTTAGGTTTTATAGCTCGAAATTTTGAGTACAAATCGCGCGATATTATAGTTCCTCTTTATAAATCATTAGTTAGACCCCATTTGGAGTACGCGGTCCAATTTGGAATCCGCATATGCGCAAAGATATAGACAAAATCGAAAGAGTTCAAAGACGAGCAACTAAGATGATTCCGTCTCTTAGGTCAAAGTCGTACGAGGATAGGCTTAAAGAGTTAAAATTGACTACACTCGAGACTAGGAGGTTAAGGGGTGATCTAATCCAGGTTTTCAAAATTATGAATGGGTTTGATAACGTAGATAGAGATAGCCTTTTTCGAAATATCTCAATATAATAGGACTAGAAATAACGGATGTAAGTTGACAAGTAGAAGGTTCGAGACAGAAGTTGCGAAAAACTTTTTTACGCATAGAATAGTAAATAGCTGGAATAGTTTGCCGGTAGAAGTAATTAGTAGCACGTCTATAAACATGTTTAAGAATCGATTGGACGCGCATGTTGATAGAAAGGGTATAGTTTAAGGTAGTAAAATTAAGGCTTTGTGGGGATAGATCCACAGCTCAACACAAGTGTTGTGGGATATAGGGAGGCAGCGTCTTGGGTTAGGGGATACTCTCTGTCCTTACACACCCCATTTAAAGAGATTCCTCTGCCGAGCGGTGCCCCCCATAGTACTGTGAGGTATTGAAAAACTCATGATCTTCACTTGCCCCACAAACACCTTTAAATGGGAGACCCATAATGGGTGCACACACATTTCTACATTACTGTACAGTCTTTACAGCCACACCTACACTTTTCCTCGTAAGTGTATATATTGTAATGTATATGGTTGTAAATTTGACTTGGTCCGCAATCGATATGAACCGTGACTTGATGGATACCGTAATGAAATTGACTGGATTCTTTGGATCTGATATACTGTATTTGCATGTCCGTTATATTATAGATATAGAGTGTAACATATTTGTGGATAGTAGTCTATTATGACTTGATCCTCTGGATCGAGAGATTCTATCTTTAGTTTTAAATCGATAATTAATTATTTTTAAATTGATAATGTATATGGTTGTAAATTTTGACTTGGTCCGCAATCGATATGGACCGTGACTTGATGGATACCGTAATGAAATTGACTGGATTCTTTGGATCTGATATATTTGCATGTCCGTTATAAATAGATATAGAATGTAACATATTTGTGGATAGTAGTCTATTATGACTTGCTCCTCTGGACCGAGAGATTCTATCTTTAGTTTTAAACCGATAATTAATTATTTTTAAATTGATAATTATTTAGTTTCGTAAAAATTGGTCGTTGCCAATTTACCGGCAGTTTTTAAATAAGTTTCTTATGTTCTTGTGGTTCGGAACCCACGTAAAATTGTAGGTCCGCTCCGCCACCACGGAGGACATACACGATTACGAACACAGTTAGGTAGACCAGCCATGAGTGGATCCTAGGGTCTTTGTTGGTCTGAAACATTATAACATTATAACATTATAACATTATTATAACATTATATTTTATTAGGTGGGTGAAATCTTTTTGTACTTGGGCAACTGCCCATCCACGTGGGTGGGCAGTTGCCTACGTACAAAAAGATTTCTCCCACTAGCGAGAAAAAGACCTCCGCCTTTTCCTCAGGAGTGTAACTCACTTCTATATTAGCCACTGCGTGTTATTCTACCCGCAACAAAAAAAAGAGTCCCCAAACAAGACATCAATTTGAACATTTGTTTTAGTTCTAATGTATTTCTTTCGTAAATTTAATTTCAAATAAATTTTCCTATGAAACCCGACTTATGGGACACCCTGTATATAAAATGCGTGCATGCATGGGTAGAAAAAGTGAAGTGCGTGAGAGTTATATAATTTATATTTGCTTCTCATAGGAATTAATATTTATTCCATACAATGTAAGGGAATAACTGTTGCATTCGACTATTGTTTGTTGGTTGATCTCAATGGCGAGGGGAGGAATAGAGGAATAAATGATAAATAATTAATGTGGGAAGTTTCACTCCTTTTTAACGCAGTTTTTACCAACAGATTCGAAAATAATATTTCTCATTTAAAAAAAATGCAGATTGATACTAATTTATTACATGAAATGTGTATATATACACACGTGTGTGTGTGTGTGTGTGTGTGTGTGTGTGTGTGTGTGTGAGTAGAGAGAGAGAGAGAGAGAGAGAGAGAGAGAGAGAATTGCCACTTACGGTATCTGAAAAATTGTTTGTGTAATGTGCCCTTCGTTTTAATTTATCATTGAGCTTTCATACCTACATGCATATAAACTCTCTCTCTCCTCTCTCTCTCTCTCTTGTACCGTGCACCGTGCACCGCATCCAGTTTCCTCTATCTCACAATGTGCATGTAGCCCCTAAAACGGAGAAGTTCGGGTGTTTGGGATTGCCGTACGCGACGCAATTGAAACAATTTCGTATTGACGAAGCAATAATTCATAAATGATCATTTTACGAACTCTTTTCAGGACGTTAATTAGCGAAAAGAAAGGAATGTTGCTTCGCTAATAAAGATTGGACACGAAATGCAAACACGATATACAACCCATTAATGGGACCCTTTTCTGAGACCTTCAGTGCGTCATTAATGGGCACTCCACATTTAGACGGATTTTGCCTCAGATGACGTCATCACGCACAAAGAGAACTTTTCGTTGTAGGCCGGTATTTTATTATTTGAAACAGAAATTAGTGTTTGTTTGTTTTAGGAAGTAATGGATTAATTGTTCAATGAATGGGCGAATCATTTGATCGTCAGAGTTGGAAAGGAAATAGATTTTTAGTCCGCTTGGATTCTACTTTTTTATATATATATATATATATATATATATATATATATATATATATATATATATATATATATATATATATATATAAGGGTTTTACAAAATAATGGAAACACTCGCATTTTCGTTCGATGCTGTATTTTCTGATATCATTGATGACGTTATATACTTTACTAAGTTAATACTTGATTGCATATAACATTGAAAACATCTATTTAAATGTTTTTTCCTGTTCTGGTAGAATAAATAAAAATTTGGCGTTCAGAAAAGATGTAACTGACTGTGAAAAGTCATGATAGTAGGAGCCTATTTAGTTGGTGTCTCAGTATTAAAAATCGTGGAATTGTTCCTACATCTCGAGGAACAGTCTTCAAGGTCATAAATACATGGAAAAAAATGAAAAACTACATTAAATAAGCAGTATAGTGGACCTAAAGCAGCACTGACAAAATGTGACCGAGGAACCTTATTAGGAGCTGTGAAGCATGAACCAAAGACTGCTGCATCAAAGATTTGTTCAGAACTCAACAATAGTCTGCAAAGACCAGGATCAATCAAAACACTGTTATAGGAACTGTACTAAAGCCCCTCATAATACCGACCAGCGCAAAAAGTCAAATGAAGTTGGAGTTGGAGAGAACACTGGGAACACTATTGTGCTTATGTAGTGTAGTTTTTTCCATTTCTTCTGTGTATTCACAAGCATAGCCGGATTTACTATGAGGCAAATGAGGCAGCTGCCTCAGGGCTTCCACACTTTAGGGGCCCCGCAAACTATATTTTTTTTTATTATAAAATGCCTATTAATATTATTAAATGCAAACAATTAGGCAAAAATAATTTGCCTGGTTCATCCTGGTTACATTCATTACTATGACTTGATTATCTAAAACAGCTCATGTTTGGAAAACATTGGTAATAACAATTTTTAAAACAAATTTTTGGTTGCATAAATGTTACTTTTAATTCTCTATTTTGCTTCTGAAAATTACTGTTCAGACTGTAGGAGTTTTTCTACAATAAATATGCAAATATATCATAAATAATGTCAGAGGCGTAACTAGGGTTGATCGCGCCCAGGGCAAATCAATAAATGGCGCCCTTAAAACCAGTGTTCTTTCAAATTCTGGCTGAATTCTTATAATGGTACTCAAACTGGTTACTCGTAATAATACCGCTAACAAAATATACTTTTAAGAAGAAGTTTATTTTATGACAAATGAAAATGAAAAACAGTTATATACATATAAAACTGTACAAAAATATGTAAAAATAAATTGAAATGAAATGAAAATACAATTCATAAAAATTATTTTTACAGTTTATACTTTAATGTTTTTCTATCCATATACATAACCGCGTATATTTACTATTAAGGTTAATATTAAATTTCTATTAATGCAATTTAATTTTATAGAACCAAAGTATGGTTAATTATTTGCCGAATTACAACAGAAACAATTAATATATGTACAGGGTGTCCCGTAAGTCTGGACCCATAGGGAAAAATAATAAAATTACAAAATAGTCCAAAAATTTATTACATAATCTGTTCAAAGTGTCCGCCGTTGTGTCGCACACATAGTTGAAGACGCAATCTCCACTGCGACAGCACTTTCTGAATCACAGTCGCAGAAATTCTTGACACGCCTCCACAATGCGTGCTTTAAGGTGGAAAATGTTCTGAAGTTTGACCTCGTACACTTTGGCTTTCAAGTGGCCCCACAAATAAAACTCCAGCGGAGTAAGATCATAATAAAAAAATAATAAAAATAATAATAAAAATAATAAAAAAATATATTATAAATAAATTTTTGGACTATTTTGTAATTTTATTATTTTTCCCTATGGGTCCAGACTTACGGGACACCCTGTACAAGGAGAGGCATAACTTTTCATGAGAATACACTTTGATGTTTTCTTGAATTTTACTGAATTACCGATAGCAGAATTAGCAATTAGAATATTAGATACTGACAAAAATCATTCCAATTATATGGTACTTTAAAAGAAATGCCTTGTTTGCACCTATTATTTTTGGCTCTTTTAATGAATAATTTGGAACTTCACACTAAACATGTATTTTTCTTACTTTTGCTGATGCAAACTTATCAATAATGTCATCAAAATTTGTTATTTCAGTTTCCTCACGTTCAATGCTGAGCAAGGCTAAAGAAGAAAGTCTTTCTTGGCCCATTGAAGCTCTCAAATATGACAAGATCAATGTTAACTTGCTGAAAGATCGCTCACAGCTGGCAATTGAAATTGCAATAGTGAGCATTATCTGAATAGCTACTCTCAAATTTGGAAAAACATTTTCATCTCCATACTGAACAATAAACTTGAGGAGTTCCTCAGCTTTAGAAATCTGAACATTTGGGCGACTTTTCAGAAGCATCTTACAATCCAGGATTTCTTCATAAAGCTCAAAGCCGTCAATATCATTGCTATAAAACTGTCCAAGGTTGAGACAACTTTTCTTTAAGATATTTACGTCATGACTACTGTTGCTTTCATTTGAGTCAAACAATAATCCTCTAGCATCTAAAAGAAATCCAAATTTTGAATCCAAGTCATGGAGACGGACAAGTCTTTCTTCCATTTCATTATGGAGACGATCAATAGTTTCTTTCATTATTCTCATCATTTCTTCTTTCGCAGTTAACCCTACATCCTTGGCTTTTTCACCAGGTGTAGTGAATACTCTTATTTTAGTTTCAAGTTAAATGTTAATTTTACCATCTTGAATTTCGGAATAGTTATAAATTCATTTTAAATTAGTTACCCCATTATAATTCAATTGTGAACCACATTAATACTAATTTTATGTATACTATTATTTTATTGTATGTAAACATAATTAATTATATATCACAATTGTCAGTTAATTATTTATATTCAAATATTTATTTTAATTTAATACCATGTCCATTTTGCAAATAAATAATAGAAAACCAAAGGTTATATTTTCCACCTTTGGTACTGTCGTAGTTTCGCCTAACGGACTCAATACGGCTAGTGAGATAATCACTGGTTGGCACTTAACTAGCGGCAGTGCTTATGGCTACATCATCCAGGTTAACCTATACCGGATAGATGCGCTACGGTCCCAAGCCGTAGCTTGCCTAGGCCAACGACGACGACGACGTAAACCAACAATTGATGACCCCGGAGCTGGATTACCCCTTCTACCCGAACGACTAGGACTAGACTGTAATGTCGTTCGTGCCCATCACCCCCTTCACCCGAACGACTAGGACTAGACTGTAATGTCGTTCGTGCCCATCACCCCCTTCACCCGAGCGACTAGGACTAGACTGTAACGTCGTTCGTGCCCATCACCCCCTTCACCCGAGCGACTAGGACCAGACTGTAATGTCGCTCGTGCCCTCTGCCCCTCACCCCAGCCCGTGCGCTCTGTGCCTGCGCTCGTCTCAACCTCCACTCCTTCGTTGGGAACTTGTCGTCTTGCTTGTACGTCAGCAAGCCTAGGAGAAGATGCCTGACGACGCTGGTGCCATCTCCCACTTGAGCGTAAAGCTCCCCGTCTTCTGGCCGGGTGATCCATTTATTTGGTTCCACCAAGTGGAATCACAATTCAACTTGGGAAGGATCACCGCTAGCAGGACGAAATACGATCATGTTTTGTCCTCTCTACCAGCGAGCATCATCTCTGAAGTCCGTGACGTCATCGTGTGTACTTCCACGAGTGAAGACCCATACAACGATCTGAAGTCTGCCATCCTGTGCCGCACCACTGTCTCCGAGCGTGAGAAACTACATCAGTTAATCTCAAAAGAAGAACTTGGAGACCGTAAGCCCACTCAAATGCTGAGGGCTATGCAGTGCGCTCTAGGCGAACGCGCAAAACCTTCGATAAGGACATCTTTAGACAGTTGTTCTTGCAGAAACTTCCTCCATCAGCTCAGCGTGTCTTGGCCACTATGGATCCTGCTACTCCAGTTGATAAACTAGCAGAAACTGCCGACAAAGTAGTGGAGATTGACACAGCTCCGGTCAACAACGTGAACACACAATCGGAACTGGAGTTGAAAGTGAAAGAGTTAAGTCAACAACTCAACCACGTTTGTTCTCTGCTACAAAATCAACGGCAAAGAAGCCATTCTCGGTCAAGATTTACGAAGAGGCATCGTTCGAGTTCCGGGAAGATCTGCTTCTACCACTCCAAATTCGGAAAGATGGCTAGGAAGTGCATCTCCCCTTGCAATTTTTCGTCGGAAAACCCCAGCAGCGAGTCCTAATGGCGTCTAGTACTCGCACTGCCAACCTGTTATTCATAAAGGACAGGAACTCTGGTATCAATTTCTTGGTCGATACCGGAGCGTCAGTCAGTGTATTCCCTCAAAAATCTGGTCATACGCACTCGGAATCTCCGCCTCTATACGCTGCTAACGGTTCACGCATACCCACGTACGGTACTCAGTCGCGTGAACTAAACTTGGGCCTTCACCGATCCTTCAAGTGGATTTTCATCTGTGCTCAAGTGCAGCATCCCATAATCGGCGCTGACTTCCTCCAGCATTTCAAACTCCTGGTGGATCTTAACAAGCGACGCTTATGCGACCAGGCCACACTGCTTTCTGTTCTTGCCAAACAGGTTGCCCTTCCGGACGCCTCGAACTCTGCACTTTCCCTCGTTCCCCTAATTCCATGTACCAGTGCCTTTTCCAGCGATATCCAGGAATTCTTCAACCGATGCAGATGGGTGATACCATTAAGCACACCATTACCCATCACATTACAACAAAAGGTCCCCCTGTGTTTGCAAAACCCAGACGTCTTGCCCCGGACAAACTGAAAGCTGCCAAATCGGAATTCCAGCTTATGATGGATCTTGGGATAATAAGACCTTCCAAAAGCAGTTGGTCCTCTCCCCTACACCTGGTCCAGAAGAAGTCAGGAGACTGGAGACCATGTGGGGATTACCGGTTTTTGAATTCGACAACCATCCCGGACCGATATCCGGTACCAAATGTCCAAGACTTTACTTCTCTTCTCCACGGCAAATCTATCTTCAGTAAAATAGATCTCGTTAAGGCTTTCCACCACATTCCCGTAGAGCCTTCGGATATTCCCAAGACTGCAGTTTGTACACCATTTGGGTTATTCGAATTTGTGAAGATGCCGTTCGGGCTACGGAATGCTGCGCAAACCTTTCAGAGGTTTATAGATGAGGTCACCAGAGGCTTAGACTTTGTTTATGCCTACATCGATGATTTGCTTGTGGCCAGCTCAACGGAAGAGGAAC
Source organism: Bathynomus jamesi (assembly GCA_023014485.1). Taxonomy (NCBI): domain Eukaryota; kingdom Metazoa; phylum Arthropoda; class Malacostraca; order Isopoda; family Cirolanidae; genus Bathynomus; species Bathynomus jamesi. Next base: position 99,348 of record JAJOZX010010443.1, read on the forward strand.
ATAAGGAACATCTTTCACTCCTCTTTCAACGCTTAGAACAATACGGTGTTACTATTAATGCATCTAAGTGTGTGTTTGCACAGCCAACCTTGGAATTTCTTGGTCACACGATTTCGCAGCACGGAATTACCCCCCTTCAGGACAAGTGTGAAGTGATAAAAAATTACCCAATGCCAAATAATCAGCGTGAGTTACGTCGGTTTCTAGGTTTGGTAAATTATTACCACAAGTTCATTAAAAACTGTGCCAGTGTTCTTGCTCCTCTACACGCTATGATCACACACAAACGCAAGGTAACGAAATTGTTATGGTGTAGCGATAGTTTACAGGCGTTCGACAATGCCAAAAATGCTATCAATAGTGCATTGTCTCTGTCATTTCCTATCAGTGATGCCCCCTAACTCTGACGGTCGATGCCTCAGATGTTGCGATCGGTGGAGTGTTGGAACAAACCATTAACGGTCAACAAGCACCCATCGCGTTTTACTCGAAAAAGCTGCAGCCAGCCCAAACGCGTTATAGTACTTTCGGACGTGAACTTCTTGCTATTTACTTAAACGTGAAGCATTTTCAACATTTCCTTGAAGGCCGAGATTTTTGTGTTTTTACCGACCACAAACCTTTGGTCACTGTCTTCAATAAAAACAGCTGTAACCACTCTCCCAGAGTCATCAGGCAACTCGATTATATCTCGCAATTTACCACAGATATCCGCCACATCAAAGGTGTCTTGAACACTCCAGCGGATGCACTTTCAAGAATAGAGATTACTTCTGTTACCCTCAGCTCTACACTGTGGAATGCTATTGCACAGGATCAAGATAAGGATACGGAACTACAAGACCTGCTCAGAGAAGACTCCACTCACTCACTTTCCCTCAAGAAAATGAGTATGCCAGGATTGTCTGTGCCCCTCTATTGCGACGTATCAACAGCTGCTATTCGCCCTTATGTCCCTCCATGTCACAGACAAGCAGTCTTCACGGATCTTCATAAGTCCTCCCATCCTGGTATCCGTGCTTCGCAACACCTGGTTACCTCTCGCTTTGTTTGGCCCTCGATGCGGAAGGATGTCAAACATTGGACCAAAACGTGCCTTGCCTGCCAGCGTGCCAAAGTCCAAAGGCACACCAGGTCCCCTTTGACGCATTCCCGCCCCCATCCCAGCGATTTGAGGTAATTCATGTAGACATTGTTGGCCCTCTTCCAGTGATTCAAGGCCAACGTTATCTGCTCACCTGTCTCGACCGCTTTTCCAGATGGCCTGAAGCCATCCCACTTCCTGATATCCAAGCGGACACTGTTGCAAGAGCCTTTCTTCATGGATGGGTATCAAGATTTGGATTGCCGACAAAAGTCATCACTGACCAAGGTCGCCAATTTGAGTCTTCGCTTTGGAAGAAGTTTACCAGCTTGTTGGGTACAGTACATGCGCATACCTGTGCGTATCATCCGCAAGCTAACGGCCTCGTCGAACGCTTCCATCGCCAGCTGAAGTCATCCCTTATGTGTCACGAAGACTCCCATTGGATGGATAAGCTTCCACTCGTGTTACTTGGTATTCGCTCTGCATTTAAGAGTGATCTGAAGACTACAGCGGCTGAACTAGTCTATGGAACAACACTGCGGCTACCAGGTGGCTACTTCACTGCAGGGGATAAGTCATGTGATCCTACGGAATTCGCTCAAACACTTTCCTCTCACATGCAGTCCCTTCAGCCTGTTCCCCCTCGATTGACTAGCCAACAGAACATCTTTGTTTCCCCAGCCCTCCAGTCTTGCACCCACGTTTTCGTTCGTGTACCTGTCCCAAAACGGCCTCTCCAATGTCCATATGACGGACCCTATGAAGTTCTCCGACGTACGCGCAAATCATTTCTCATCCAGCGCGGTTCCAAGGTCGACAAGGTTTCTATCGATCGTCTTAAGCCTGCGTTTTTGGAATCAACCTTAAGTGAGGTACAAGTAGCTACCAAAAAGGTTCAGCGGAAATCTGTGTCGTTCGGAACTCTTTGAACTTCCTCTCTGGTGGGGGAGTGTGTAGTGAATACTCTTATTTTAGTTTCAAGTTAAATGTTAATTTTACCATCTTGAATTTCGGAATAGTTATAAATTCATTTTAAATTAGTTACCCCATTATAATTCAATTGTGAACCACATTAATACTAATTTTATGTATACTATATTATTTTATTGTATGTAAACATAATTAATTATATATCACAATTGTCAGTTAATTATTTATATTCAAATATTTATTTTAATTTAATACCATGTCCATTTTGCAAATAAATAATAGAAAACCAAAGGTTATATTTTCCACCTTTGGTACTGTCGTAGTTTCGCCTAACGGACTCAATACGGCTAGTGAGATAATCACTGGTTGGCACTTAACTAGCGGCAGTGCTTATGGCTACATCATCCAGGTTAACCTATACCGGATAGATGCGCTACGGTCCCAAGCCGTAGCTTGCCTAGGCCAACGACGACGACGACGTAAACCAACACAGGCATTTGTTTCTTCTTTCTGGGGCGTCTTTCTACTTGAATATCCCATTCATCACACAGTTTCAGCTCTGCTTCAAGTGATTCACTGGCCAATGATTCTCGACTGCTTAAAAAATAATCTTGGAGGGCTTTTAAATCATAAGCAGCATCATGAAAGTTCATGGTATGATCTTGAAGTCGTTTTTGAACACGATCAATCCGAACAAGAATTTTGTTCCAAAATCCAAGCAAAGCCAAGAAATGAAAAGTCAAAATTTGATTCAGCACCTGCCTTGCATCACCTCTTGTATCAGCAGTTCCATTTTGATCATCAACCATGCTTTGCAAGAGTTCCACTATAATATCAAAGTATTCATGAACAGGCTTCACAGCCTCTGTTCTGGAACTCCATCGAGTTTCAGATTCAGATTTGACAAACTATTGGTATGGCATCTTTCAGCTTTTGCCAACGGAGAGTTGAACGTGAAAAGAATGAATAAAGCGACTGAATTGCACCAAAAAAAGTCACCATCACTGCATCATGGTTAGCAGCACGCACTCCAACCAAATTGAGAGAATGATTATCGCAGTTTACAAAAATAGCTTTGCTATTTTTTTCAATAATCCTCTGTTGAACACCACTTTTATAACCAGCCATAACTGCAGCATTGTCATAGCATTGAGATCGACAGTCTTCTAACGGCATTTTGTCTTTTTCCAGTTGTTCCAAAATCACTTCCACAATGTTTTCAGCATCCTTTCGTTTTAATTGGATAAATCCAAGAAAAGACTCTTTTATAAAAATTGTTTCTCCTGAAAATCAATATCAACATAACGAACTGTTTCTGCCATTTGCTCTCGATGTGCTTGATCTGGAGTAGAATCAAACATGAGGCCAAAATATTTGGTCTTATGAATGCTCTGTAACAATTTCTGGCGAACAGTAGAAGCCATCAGCTGAATAAATTCATTCTGCACTAACGGAGATAAATATGATGTTCTTCCAGGGTGCTTTTCCACAATACTGAGATGTTCTTTCATGACAGGATCAAACCTTGCCAACAATTTTAATAACTCAAGAAAATTTCCAATATTGCTTTCCTCTTCCTGTCTAAGGGATTCCTTGTGACCACGCAATGCAAGGTTCTGAGTTGCTTAAAATTTTATGCAATGGAGAATTCTGTGGAGAACATCTCGCCATTTTTGTTTTTCTGTTGTAATTTGAGCTTGAAGCTCTACGGCAATGATTCCTCTGTTTTCTAAAAGATTTCTTTCCATTTCCTTCCATTGGGTGAAGCAGTATCGATGATTTTTTGCATTTTCATGCGTGCTAAGCCTTTCTGGTGCTTTCCAATGATTGAACCCATTTTCTTGCTCCAATGAAAACTGATTGTCAATTTGAGAAAATAGCAAACAACAAAAGCAAAAAGCTGCTTTCTTCTCTGGAGAATAAACAAGCCATGAGCGCCAAACTTCTTCTCCACATCCATTTCCCAACTTTCTTTTAAACCATCTTTCATTCATTGATCGGGTTTGTGTGGGAACAAATGGCCCTTCACTATTTTGAAAATACTTCGAACCCAATGTGACCATTTCTGTCCTCAGGGCATCTGATAAAATTACTTTTTTTTATATTTTATCAAACTCCAAGAAGCCTACATCGTGATGCTGAATCGCATCTGGTATAGGCTGTGCTTTTTTTCCTGCTTTTCGCTACTCAAAGTTTTAGTATCTTCTGGCTTCTTGAAAGACACTTCTGGTTCTTGAAAGACACTTAATTCTCCTTCTGATACACTGGCGGGTTGGTCAACACTCATATCTGATGCAGTTAATGCTGATGAAGGACCAGCTTGTTGCTGTTCAAGAAATGACATCATAAAGCCACTCGACTTTTTAGCTTCTGCTTCTTGCATTTTTCTTTTCTTCCTGCCTTCTGCTCCACTCAGCTTCTTTTTCGGACTTTTCGGTATCGGCAATGTTCGCTTCATGGTAAAATTTTCTAGAGAAAGAAACAAAAAAATAGAATAAATTAATAATTCATAATAAAATTCTAATAAAAATAGAATGAATTAATAAAGTTAAATGAAGTTAAAAATCTGAAATTCATGGAAATTCGATGGCTAGAGATATGGTACCGGTACATTTCCAAAGGAGCATGTTTTTACTCTTAAATTTTTTTTTTTAAATCATAAAAATGGCGCCCAGGGCACGCGCCCCACCTGCCCCACCCTAGTTACGCCACTGAATAATGTACAGCTAGTTCAAATTAATTTATTTCCTAAACCATGAATTTATGTAGAAACTATTCATTCTAGAATTTACGCCACTAAAAGAAATTTTCACAGACACAGTCCGATATTTTATTAAAATCTAGTAATTTAGTTCAAATAGTGAACATTATTTGGATGCCAGACGTATGACGATTTACTTTTGCTGCCGGCGATGCAAAAGCCGAGAGTCAGTCCAGCTTTCTTGGGATCATTGTTTCTCGCGGAATTCTTTATTTTCAATTAATAAATAATGTTTGCTTTCGACCCTAAAATTATAGTTTTAGTTACATCCATTCTTCAACGGCGGAACGAACGCTTATTCTAGAATTTTACACCAAATAGAATTCATAATTTCGATTCCTTGACATTCATTACATTTTCACTCGTGGCCGGTCGACGATGACCATCTTGTCTCGAACTAGTGCAAGTCGAGATTTCTCCATTAACTTTAATAAATTATTCTTTCACAACTAATCACGCTAGATTAAGCCTGATTCGACTATTCAAATTCGATTACTTAGTTCTAACATAAGTTCTAAGTTCAGTCGTTGCAGTTATCCCATATGCATACACAGAAGTACAGTATATGTATGTACACCAATATCTTAATTATTCTAGTTCTACCAACACCGCGCAACTGACGACGGTCAGGATTTGTAAAAAGTGGTGCATCAGAATACAGTGCACAACAGAATCGTGTTCGGCGGAGGAATGTGAGATTAGATCCATTAGATCAGTGGTCGGCGAACGTTTTTGGGTATTACCCCAAAATATATTTGAGGACGTAATCAGGACGTAAATTCGTAATATTCTAAAATTTAGAATAACGCCACATTTATGTAACAAAATAAAATAAAAATATACGAAAAAATATCAGCACAGTGTCTCTCATACCGCACGCATTACCCCCAAAAGTTTTAAATTGACCCCATTTGGGTAATTTACCCCTGTTCCCCGACCACTGCATTAGATTATGGCAGAGGTAAAGAAGTGCAACGGAATCCAAGAGACCACTTCAAAACTTCCAATTTCATACCCGTCATCGAACGCCTTATACAAGAACTTGAAAGAGAATTGAAGCTTATTCTCGTATGTCTGAAAATTTTGGTTTCTTGAATGGCCTGGTCTCTCTAAGTGCTGATAAAATTCAGGAAATGCCATTTAGATTAGTTCAGCTTTATTCTGCTGATCTGGAAGTGTGTCTCGGTAATGAACTTCTTCAATTCCGCACAGTTATGGAATTTGGAGAAGAATGATCATGATGACATCAGCAATGCGCACTTCATGTATCTCTATTCAAAACAAGAATCTTAAATCAACCTTTCCAAAAGTGGGAATTCTTCTTTGGATATATCTTTCACTCATCATATCCAATTGTTCAGGTGAAAGGTCTTTTTCAAAGTTGAAGTATATTAATGGAGATTTGCGCACAAAAATGACCCCAAAACGACTGAATTGTCTTTCTTTAATGTGTATTGAAAGTGGTGTACTTCGTGGCCTTGTCTTCTTACACATAATAAGCGAATTGGCAATTATCAAAGCACGAAAAATTTCTTACATTTAATATTTATTTTTTTGTTGTGAAATAACCATAATAAAATCTGCATCTAAAACTATTCAACCCCCTCCCCCAAGATATTCTAGGTTTGAACAGAGATAGGGGCTCCCCACAGTCTGTGTTGCCTCAGGGCCTCTAGAGGTCTAAATTCGTCATTAACCTAGGGAATTGTTCCTCGAAATACAGGGACAATCCTGCGACTTTTAATACTGAGAAACCAACTAAAAGGACTCCTACTATTATGCCATTCTCACAGTCAATAACATCTTTTCTAAGCGCCATATTTTTATTTATTCTACAAGAACAGGAAATACCAGTATCGGCATATTAAAATAGAAGATCTTCTCGATATTATATGCATTTACATGTCAACTTAGTAAATAAAGTACATAACGCCATTCATGATATCAGAAAAATACAGCACAGAAAATGTGTGTTTCCATTATTTTGTCCAACTTGAACTTACAGGCATTTCACTTGATTCCTAAAAGTTTCAGGCAGTTCGCAAAATGTCTCTGACCCTCACTCACAGGCATTACGCATTATTAACTTAACGTAACCAAACCAACCTAACAGCCCTAACCTAACTTCCACAAATTGACAAGTTGCTTAATCGCACTACATGAAATGCCTGAAAGTTTTAGTTAGGCCTTATGTGAAATGCCTGGTTATATAGTATATACACACAAGTTGTTGTACGCAATATTATTGACTGCTAGCTAACACTATAGACAGAAAATTTATATACAGTAAACACATTAAAAAAGCTAAAAATAAAATTACAGTACGTTCACAACTTATTGATTAAAAGTGAATCTTTTTTTTTTATTTTTTGTTATCATCTCGCAACAAATAAATTCTTACAGTCATTTTACAGTTCTGAAGAAGACATAAAGTCTCGAAGCAAATAATTAGGTTTGAAATCTTATGTATTATTTAGAGACTCCGAGTTTTCGGTCCAACTTGAATGCTACATGAAACAGCGTGAATGGGTCGTATTCTGCAGGATGAAATCACGGAGGAAACATTAACCTGAGGCGCATCTTGCTCCTGATAAATCATGCACCCGAACCTTATAATACTGTGGGTAATGAAACGCGAGTAGTTTCGGAAAGAAAAATTTACTTAATAAAAGAGAATTATATATATATATATATATATATATATATATATATATATATATATATATATATATAAATCACTCATTAGTAATGTTTACTTTGGATATTTTATTCTCTTTAGAGTGTTTTGTGGCTCCGCTGAGTCATGGGTTCGGATTCCGATGCTGTCTAGAGCTGAGCGGTTGTGTTTTCTGTGTCTTACGTCAAAATGACAATTATTGACGAAGTGGCGGACCGGCCGTCGCCTTTTAAATTTTTAATTGACTCTGGCTAAGGCAGCCCAAGCTCGAGCCCCAACCCCCGTTCCATTGATGAATATGGAACATGGCTGCTACCTTTACATTTTTTACTCTTTTTGGTAGCAGTAATAAAAATTAAAAAAAAAAATCATTACTGATGAGTAATTAACATTTTTTGGGAAGCGGGAGCAAAGAGGGAGCATTTTGTTCCTATAGACGAACTTATTTCCAAAACTGTGTGAAAGATAATTGTACAATGACCCTTTATACGTCCGTATTTTTTGAATAGTTTTGAATTGAATAACCTTTATTAATAATAAAATAAATACATTTGGTTTTATAATTTACAATGATATAAATAGTTGTAAAGATGGACCATTTATTTTATTTAATTTGGCCCATAAGCTTCAGGCTTTACTGGGCTCCTTGGCACTAGAAACACCCTTCTGCTTTCTCGTATCAATATTTTTGATAACAACTTTTTTATTTGATAGTCACCCATAAAACTGACATCAATATATATATATATATATATTATATCTATATATATATATAAAATGATATTTACATATGAAAAATGGAAAAAAGCCGTGTTACATATTTTATATTAGACAAAAGTGGGAACATGTGAGAATTCCTGAATTTAGACTCTTAAAAGCAACCATGAAATTGTTCACGGAAAATTTTCTCCCATTTTATGGCGTTGTCACAAAATTTTATTTTTCATCTTCTCTCTCTCTCTCTCTCTCTCTCTTTTTTTTTTGTTTTTCTTTTTTTTTTTGAAGGTGAAATTTAACATGCTGGAGACGTTTTGTTTTTAGGATGAAAGTTGGCTAATACGATGTAGGTCTATTTGTTTTTATTTCTCTCTCTCTCTCTCTCTCTCTCTCTCTCTCCTCTCTCTCTCTCTCTTTGATCAGAATGTACAACCACCAACTATTTATTCGGTAGCTCTTGTTTTCAATGAACATGTAAATTGATCCTTTTTAAAGTATCAATTTTTTTCATATTAATATTGTAACTCATGTTTTATCATTATCATCATCATTATAATCATTAATAATTACAAAATCGCAGCTTCTTCCTCTTCATTATTTTCATTATAATTTACAACAGCTTTTACCCTTTTATTAAGCATATTCTTGCTCTCCAATTATGCAATTAGTAATGTATAAAATATAGTTTTTGGGGCCAACAGGCGCTTGCCTAATTGAGAGTAAAAGCATATGACTGCAATTCAAGTCGCCATAATTAATAAATGAATGCAAAATCTCCGAAACCATTTCGCTAATTTGTAAAAAAAGGGGACAATTTTTTTTCTTTCCCTTAAAATAAATTCCCCTCTTTTCAACCCCCCCCCCCCGCGAAAATTGAGATATTTCTCTTTCTTAAAAAAAAAAAAAAAAAAAAAAAATCCTATATAAAAATACAGTTATTAAATTATTAAATAGTTTACCCAAGTATAATTATAACTAATTAAAATTTAGAGGAACTCCAAATCAGAAAATGTAATAAGGAAATTGAAGTTAAATTAAGCTCCAGCCCCCTTTTTTTTTAACTTGCTATTTTTTTAGAGCTTAATTAGGCAAAAGCCGTCGTAAACTGGAATTCAGACAGGGCTTGAAAGGCAAATAATTTAGAGGTGAGTAATAATGGCGTGTTAAGTTTCCAAATAAATCTTATTATGAATAATACCATTCCTAAACATACTTTGGGGCTTTTAAAGGGGCTCGCATAGAGAGCATGGAAGCGTGATTATATTAATTGCACGGTAAATTAGCTTCCATGCACGGGCCCTGTATGTAATGAATACACGTGTACTTCATAGTAAAATGAATGTATGATCGGCATACATTATGATAAGTTTATAGGTTTATTCGCGTGTCCACTCAAGAAGTTTGGTGGGTTGTATTTCACCGAATCTCGAGTTCATTAGTTGTCCTCATGTTATAGCCACATACAGTTACTCACAATCACCTCTGTTTTCATTTTAATATATTATATATATATATATATATATATATATATATATATATATATATATATACTATATGATCAAAAGTATTCGGACACCCCGGAAAATCCGCATTTCTGCAAATATCACCTTCGCCGAAAGGTATGCTGGGAAAAAGCGTGGCGAAACTATAATGCTGAGGTGTTCTGTTAAGTTATCAGTAACTGTTGTGAAGCCATGCCGCGCGGACGTGAACTCTCCGAGTTCCAACGTGGACTCGTCATCGGATGTTATTTAAGTAACGTTTCTATACGAAACATTGCAGCCAAACAGGATATACCAAAGTCGACTGTAGCGGATGTTATCATGAGATGGAAGCACGACGGTGCAACTAACGCGAAAAAACGTTCCGGACGACCACGCAAACTGACGGAACGTGATAGAAGAAGTCTGGTACGACATGTCAAGAAGTCCCGCACGTCCTCTGCCGCTTCCATCGCTGAGGAGGTAGGAAGAGCATCCGGTACCTCCGTTAGTACTGTAACTATCCGCAGAGAGATGCACAGACTCGGTTATTATGGTAGAGCAGCTGTACACAAGCCACTGATTACAAAAGTTAATGCCACGCGTCGTTTGGCCTGGTGTGTCTCCCGTCGTTCCTGGACCGTGGAGGACTGGAAAACTGTTCTTTGGAGCGACGAGTCGCGGTATTCACTCTTCCAGTCTGATGGGCGTGTTTGGGTGTGGCGACAGCCCGGAGAACGGCTTCTTCCTGACTGTGTACGTCCAACGGTGAAGTTCGGTGGAGGGTCCATCATGGTATGGGGTTGTTTTTCCTGGCTAGGGCTCGGCCCGTTGGTTGTTATACCCACTACCATGAACGCTGACGTTTATCTCGACGTTCTGGACAATTCGGCCCTCCCTACACTCTGGCAATACTACGGAGATGGCCATTGTTTGTTTCAACAGGATCGAGCTCCCTGCCATACTGCAAGGCGTGTGCAGGACTGGTTTCGTGAAAATAAGGTGGATTTGTTAGACTGGCCTGCTCAGAGCCCCGATCTCAACCCAATCGAGCACATGTGGGACGAACTGGAGCGACGGATACGAAACTGCACAACACGCCCGGCTTCACTTGCATCTCTTGCATCAGCTCTGCAAGAGGAATGGCGAGCCATTCCTGCACAGACTTACCGAAAACTGGTGGAAAGTATGCCTCGACGTGTTGACGCTGTAATAAAAGCAAAGGGTGGACCTACTGGTTACTAAATGCCATAATAAAACCATTTTTCCCAAAACCATGCGGTGTCCGAATACTTTTGATCATATAGTGTATATATATATATGTTTTTTTGTTTTTTCCACATGCCCATTCCAGTCAAGAGGGTTTCTTACCCAAAACTAATTAGTTGCAGTGTTAATTTTTTTCTGTTTACTCGTTCAATTCTTGTACACGATAACATACCAGGCAAATGTTTAACATTCCTACGAAATTAATACAGACTTTCGGATGGCACACGCTTCACTTCTAATCCCAAAGTTCATTACATACTTAGGATTTTAAGATATTGTACTTCTCAAATAAATTTTAAGGCTGTATAATATTTACTTTTAACTTTAAAAATTAACCAGCATCACACTAATTCGGCATCAAACTAGAATTTTTAAAATTTTTGTAAAAAATATAAAATCGAGAATGAAAACCCGCTATTAAACCTGATGTAAAACAATTGAAATTTACATCCCCAAACTACACGGGGAAAAAAAAAAAAAAAAAAAAAAAATGCACCTCATTTTAATATGGTAACAGCGTGCATATTGAAATTGGCCAAGCGCTACAATTACGGAATATGAAAGAATGGAAAGAAAACGATATAAACCCTTTTGCCAATAGATAAACGTTTAAATAACAAATTCTTCTCCTTCCTTAAAGCCTATAAAGGATCAAAGGACACAATTTTCCAAGGCGGGAAACATCTGCTAACGGAAAACAGCTGCCAAAAACTCGGTCAAAGATGCGTTTATAAACTTTAAAATTTTGCATATGTTTTTTGACACCTGTCCACTATTTCCCATTTTTATTGAAAATTATTGCAAGTATGTTGATGATTGGGTAATATGCCGATATATTTATTACCAGAGAGAGAGAGAGAGAGAGAGAGAGAGAGAGAGAGCAAACCCCATCATTGTCATAATATGAACACAAAACCATATTTAACTTCACAAAATGAGATGGTCAAATTGCGCGAAAATAAATGTTAAACTTCTTATTTTATTTTCGAGAAAAATGAACATGAAAAAATAGAAAAATTTGTAAAAGAATAAAAAATATGAAAGAAATAATAATGTATGGACTGTATTTCATTTAAGACCAACAATGAAAATTCATACTGCATACACGTGCAGATCCCATACGCATACATACATACACACACATACATACGTGCATATATACACATATATATATATATATATATATACACACAAACTCAGAATGGTCCCCCTGAGAAACTTATATGTTAAACACAGACCGAGCATGGAACAGATAAAACGCGCAAAAACGCGACACATCAATAAATAATAAACAGAAAAAATACCATTTACAGTGACTCATTATCCTCTTGGTGATGGATCAACCAACCAGTAAACAAGATTATCAAAGAATTTTGTTCATTTTTCAGAAGAAAAATTTTCTAGAAAATTAAAATAAAACATTAACAATGAACACGTGACATCATCATGACGCAGAATTATAATTTTTTAGTATAAATGACGTCATCGGTAAAGGGGAAACTCGAGAACATGGCACCTAATTTTTTAATGTCTTTATACGCCCTCCAAATAAATTACTTTCGCTTCCATTTTTATTGCATAAGGAACGAGATACATTATTTAAATAAAATTGAATAGGGATTGGAATGCGTGTGGGTCCCATTTCCAATTCTAAGAAAAGGGTGAGAGAGAGAGAGAGGGGTTGGGGGGGGGGGGGTCGCGACGCGCGAAGCTTAGATAGACGTCTGACAGTTCAGTTAGCTACGAAGTCAGGGTGAAAAAATATTAATTTTAGTATTTTTGTTAACGAAGTTAGTAGTCCATTTCGAAGCCCCTATAGAAAGCCCCTATAGAAGCCCCTATAGAAATGAAATATTAAAATAAGTTCCAAGAATTTATGGTTGGTCCTTGGTAACGTTTTTTAAGAAGAAAGATAAAAAAAAAAAAACATGTACATATTTATTTGCGTCTCGTGATTACCTAATATTTATAAAGGCATTTCAACAGTCTTCGTTTCTCGTCTTTTCGGAGAAGTTCAGAAAAACTAAATTTCTTTTCAACGGAAAATGTCCAAAATTCTTTAAAATTGTTGAAAAAAAAAAATTCAAACTTTGGCACTTCTTTTCTGAAGAATTGTTAATTTTATTATTATTTTAATTTGTTAAATAATTCGTTTATATTTATTATTAATTAATAATAATTTAAATAATTCGTTTATATTTATTATTAAGTAATAATAATTAAATAATTCATTTATATTTATTATTAATTAATAATAATTTAAATAATTCGTTTATATTCATTATTAATTAATAATAATTTAAATAATTCGTTTATTTCATTATTAATTAATAATAATTTAAATAATTCGTTTATATTATTATTAATTAATAATAATCGAAATAATTCGTTATATTCATTATTAATTAATAATAATTTAAATAATTCGTTTATATTTATTATTAATTAATATTAATTTAATAATTCGTTTATATTCATTATTAATTAATAATAATTTAAATAATTCGTTTATATTCATTATTAATTAATAATAATTTAAATAATTCGTTTATATTCATTATTAATTAATAATAATTGAAATAATTCATTTATATTTATTATTAATTAATAATAATTTAAATAATTCGTTTATATTTATTATTAATTAATAATAATTTAAATTTGTTTATATTTATTATTAATTAATAATAACTGATAAATAGTAATTCATTATTAAATTAATGTTGTTTGTGAATTCGCTATTTAGAGTCATTTAATAGAATCCATTCTCTTACGAATTTCGTGCACTAGTCGTAAAATGCAACTCCCGAGAGGTGTACTTAATGAGAGGACAAGTGCGTGAAAACCTAACCAAAGGTGAATAACCTCAAACAACCTGAGTATGAGAAGATTCCACTACTACTACAGTAATAATAATAATAATAATAATAATAATGATAATAATAATAATTTCGTGCTGAAATTATTCAAAGTACGGTGAATAATCCTGAGAGAGTGAAAGCATTCTCTAATTGCATTCGCGTTTCCCGACGCCTTCACGTGGCTTCGTCACAAATCCATTTTGCTCCTTTTTAAGTTATCACCTCAAGAAATTCACAATACACTCGTGCGGTAGTGCTTCAATGAACATGCATGAGTGTACGGATATAGAAACACACAAATACGCAAATACCACGTATATATATATGTGTGTGTGTGTGTGTGTGTGTGTTAAAAACTATGTTTGGGTGAACTGCACACTGTGTGAAACGTTTGGAGAGCATACAACATAAGTACTTCATATATTTCCTTCCGTGAAGAAATAAAATACATCACCTCATTTCCCTAAAACATTTCCTTGCAGATTTCGTCTGTAGAAATAGTGGTAATTTCTTGACCAACATATTTCAACCACCGTGAAAACATTTGCCTCACTAAACGGCTTCTGACGTAAAATTTCCATCCGAGAGCGCGTAATAAGTAAACTATAAAAGGCCTAAAACGCATCGTCACTCGTGAAACTCCGTGTGTTTTACTAATGAGTATCATTATGAAACACGCAGCTTCGCAACAGTATTCATTTAACCGACTGTACACTGCTCAGCAATCTAGTGCTAGCGACCATACGAGCACGAAGGCCGATTCTTCCTAACAAAACAGCTTCTTGGAAAAAAAAAAAATCAAAATCTGGCGTAAGAGAGACCCTATAGCCGCAGCCACAACACCTCTTCAACCACAGCATGTTTTAAGCACCTAACCACAACCAACGAAAATAGTACTGCACTCCACATACTGAAATCCTTTTACGTTTATAGACAATCCTGAAGGAGCCGTAAACACTTCAGGAAAAATAAATATTGTACAGGGAAGTTATTTTAAAGAATCCGTAATACACAAATAATGGATAAAACGCTGACTGTAAGTACGGTTGGTCACTTCCATGTTACATTTTCCGAAATTTTCTAACGTTTTCAATAAACCTAATGTTAAATTTTATATATAAAATTGTTAAATACAGTCTTTAAATGATTTTAAAGAGTGTTAAACGCGCAATTTTCGTTATTTCTTACGTTTTTTAAGGTCTTACCAGTTAATGCTTTAATGATAATTATTTTCATATTTTAAATGGTTTTTATCGTTCGAATTTAATTTTAAGGTTTCAAAATCAGGAAATGGGAATATTGGCGAAAAACCGGTTTCTTAAAGTAAATAAAAATTAAAACATTTCTGTGAATTTTCCTTTTGAGCATTAGGCAAACGTTTCGAAAAGGAGTAAATCCGCAAATGAAGTAGGTATATATATATACGGTAGCCTCGTTAGTGCAGTGACCCTCTCTGTACTTGGCAATGATGCTGGAAACTGCTCGTACCCTAAATAGTTTGGGGTAGCGAAACAATGTCGATCTGTACGATGTCGACATGCAATCTCACTTGTATAATATCGAAAATATCGATCTTAGGCATGCAGTTAAATTCATGTTAAATTAGTTTAAATTAGGTCAGGTTAGGTTCACTTTAGTCAGGTTAGGTTAGGTGAGTCATTTTTATAAGGTTGATCTGGAATAAGGCTGATTTGCATAAGGTCAAGCGCCGACATTATATGAAATTTGATTTTGTTATGAAATCACACACACACACACACACACACACACACACACACACACACACACACATATATATTATATATATATATATATATATATATAATATATATATATATATATATATATATAGATAGATAGATAGATAGATAGATAGATAGATAGATAGATATAAATGAGAGCCTGCCATAAGACTATAAAATAAAAGCGTAACTACACTTCCGTCGTTAAAGTATGACAGCATTAGTATGACCGATATAGTTCAATTTCCTCGAAGTGAAAGATGGTCGAATGGGTGGGTCCATAATCTCTTTGTTAGGGTCAAACGGGGTTCAGAGGGCCGAACCAGAACATTTACCATTTCCTTCAAATGAAAATCCGTTGACTTGCCAAATTCTTGAAACGAGGCCAAATCAGCGATACCCAGCCAAGCCTAATGCCATCCAGTCTAACGTAGAGAGTTAAGTTAGGTTAAATTAAGTTTCTGATTCGATCCTTCGTATCATTTTGAGGGTATATTATATTAATGTGGTGCGGGTTAGGTTAGCTTAGTTTAGTTAGGAGCTAAACATTCTGAGAGATATATAAAATCACGGATAGCAGAATCGTCGAAAAAAGTTTTTACTGTGAGTTCAAAGGGAAGGCGAACCCGTCCCCCTTGTTAAAGACACTTAACTCAGCGTTTCCCAAGCTGTGGGGCGCGTCCCCCACAAGGGACAGCGGTGTCTCCGAAAGAAAAGTAGTAGTAGTAGTAGTAGTTACAGGCAGATCACTAATCACTTGCACACAGGAATTGGGGTGGTAGAGATGCGAGTTGAAATCAACAACCGACTTCATATTGTTTGTTAATGTTGCTTGTCACATAATGTATAGTATAGGTCCAAGTACTGTGAAAAGCGAAGTATGGTTGGAGGCGTAGTACGATTGCTTCTTTGAAAGGGGGTCGCAGTGTGAAAAAGTTTGGGAAACACTGATTTAACCTAACTTTACATAACTTAACCTATCTTAATCTAACCTAACCCACAGTAACATGTCGATGATTCTGACTTCTCCCATAATTCGGGAGCATTACCGCGGGTGGTAATTTCGTCTTTCAAATATTTGAGGCGTCGATTTTACTTTTATTATTATTTATTTATTTATTTCTGCGTGTCAGAGTTAAAAAGCGCCAAGTCGACACAGACACAGACTTGGCGCTTTTTAACTCTGACACTCAGATTTATTGATTTATTTATTTTGTCTCTTTCGAGAATTTGCCCCCTATCTCCGGCGGGGCACCCTCGTTAGATAGACGGATGTTAGGTTAATTTAGGTGAGGTTACAGAATCACGCTGGGTTAAATTAAGTTGAATAATTTTCGGTAATTTCATCATTCATTCTTTTTGTCAATTCATTCTTTTTGTCGATTCGAAGGTGGAATATTTGCGTTTAGAGAAGTCAAAGCAAATAATAAGAGAGAAAATATTGTGAATATTGTTCATAAAGCTTTCATTGTTTATGAATATAAATTATGAGAAAAATTTTTGGACGCCTTGAAAATTTGGTTGGTTGGTCAAAACAAAAGGTTTTTCTTGCGAAAGGTCACGGCGATTTCGAGGAAATGACACACCATTATTATGCGGGCGATTCACTTTATGTTTTCCGTAGGTCATCGAGACCAAAGAAGATTTGATTGAATGAACGACGAATCCCAAATATTAAAAACACTCCCCGCATGCACATTATAATAATAATGATAATATAATAATAATAATAATAATAATAATAATAATAATAATAATTAATAATGATAATAATAATTAATGATAATAATAATAATAATAATAATAATAATAATAATTAATGATAATAATAATTAATAATGATAATAATAATTAATGATAATAATAATAATAATAATAATAATAATTAATGAATAATAATTAATAATGATAATAATAATTAATGATAATAATAATAATAATAATAATACCTTTGCTTCAGTACTAAAATGAAGATTTCCACAAGGATGGAAACTGGTTATTTTTCAATACTATTTGTACAATAGTAGTAGTATTTTCAGCTCATTAGAAATACAAATGCAAAAACCAGTACGTTTGTTTGGTGCCGTAAACAGTCTTCATTTGTTTGGTAAATTCCCTGCACACAAAAACGAGATATATAGTTATACAGATCCAAATAAACCTTTGAGGGTCGTGTACGTATGCAACATTTTATAATGAAAACACTGAAATTTTTCAGTACAGACTTTTAGTATTTTATTTATTTCTGTATCAATTTCTTTTCCTATTTCTATTTTATGTTTCCGTATTACGAGGATAAGAAATTTCCATTAAGAAAAGAATGCATTTGAGTGGGAAACTGGGACACAGTGGAACTCGAATCCGCGCTAGCGTGGTTTCAGAATCAATTCCTTTTTTTACCGACCAAAGCCATCCTGTACCCGCAAAAATTCTGCTCAAGCGACGCCAATATTTATATTGTTTGACCATGCTCCCTTCTGGTCCCTCGCTTGGTTAAACAGTAAATATTGGTCTCGCTTGAACGGATCTTCCGGTATAAGAACATTGACTCTGCAACTACGTGACACGGATTCGAGTACCGCTATAGGTCCCAGTTTGTCACTTTATTGCCTTTTTCCTTCTTTCCATTTTATGCAGGGCGATAATTGTATTCAAGTTTTGTTTCACTTCTATTTCAATTTTCAATACAACACTAATGGAATTTCTATTCATGATTTTCCGACAAATAAAATGAGAAGTTGGTAGTGAAGAGCATAAACGAAAAGTAAGAACGAACGAAAGTAAATTGAAAATGAACTCCTTTTAACACAAAAATTTCAAAGAGATCTTGCAAATATAATTTCAAACATTTTATCGTGTGCCTTTTGCGCTCTTCAGCTGTTAATCACCATAACTGAAACGTCAATTTTCTTTACGACTTCTCTAATATTAAACAATAAAAATATTACGTTAGAACTACAACGTTTAATTAATACGTTTATATAATTCTTTTTAATAACGTTCCATATAAGATTTTAAAATATAAATATAACGTAATGTTATTAATGATAGCTTGGGTAATAAATATAAAATTAATAATAACTACAGTATTTCACAGTAATTTTGCATAACAGTGACGTCATGACTTTGGTGGTCTACGCTTACATCCACCGGAAATTCGTATATCTTAAGAAGCAAAACAAGATATCGCATTCAACAACTGTTGCTCTGTGTTCTTTCTACGATTGAATAAGCAAAACTTACAATATTTCAGTCTTAGCAGCTGTTTCAACTAAATTATTTACGCAAAAATGGCTTTGCAACAACACAGAAATGCTTGTTAATCATAACGATTTACGGTATTAGTCATTTGTAAGCGGTAAAAAAATCGAATACGAAAAATAATACTCTAAATTCTTTGAAACGAAATTTACAAACATTGCAGTCATCAATATTTAAGAGATTCTTTCTTTATTTGTTATTCTTTTGTTTATAAACAAATGTATTATAGCTCATGATTTTTTTTATGCAAAATTATACGCATAAGTTTGTTTTGTCTTCGTTCAAATGAGGCCTGATAGGTAGTGACGTCATTATATCGGAGTGAGAGAGACAATTTAAAATGTATTTTAACCAAAGTAAGTGAACTTCGCCTATATAGGCTTGCCCATATGAGCGATCAACTTTAAATGAAAGGCTGTAAACCCCAAGAAAACCTAATAGTTTTGGCTTACATAAAAACCTAATAGTTTTTGTTTGCATAAAAAAAAAACCATATCTATTGATCTAGCTGTCTTCCTTTTAGCAGGTTTCCTCCAAACAAAATTAAAGCCTTTCATAAGTTAATGTTTGTTCCTTCCAGAATTCCAACATAGAGGAGGAAACACTTCTGAAAGGAAAGCCCTTTTCAATCGAGAAAAATTATTTAATCTCCGCTGGAGGTCTATCGTGGTCTTTTGACAGATAGGAAATAGAAAACTGTGGATTAACTGTCCTCAATAGGAAAGCAGTTGTTTAGCGGCAGAAGGAGTATGCTGAATATCTCTTATACCTTATTATAACGGGAAAACCAAAGGAAATTAACAAGGATATGAGAGACGACATCAAAGAAATAGATTGAAACAAATGACGCCAACTTGGCGTCCAACTGTCGCCTGAAAAGATGTCCGTCATACTGACCTCTTTGTACCGTCATAATGCTGTCATCATGCCGTGAAAATTTCAATAATAACTTCAGCAACACGAATTCAGTATGACACATTTTAGATAGCAATTCGACGTTAGTATACCGTCATTTGGTTCAGAATGTAAATAAACTTTAAATACCACAACCATGTACGGGTCTGCAGCTTACTAAATGGGACTTTCAACCAATGAGTGAAACGATGTGTGAAAACAACAGATTCGCAGCACATCCCAAGACCTAAAGGCGGTGGAAGGCCGCCGTTTCTCTGTTTTACGAAATTCTTGGTCATTTTAGAACGTAAACACTTCATATAATAAATTATAGATCACAAATGGACACCAAAATGATAATTTATTAATAGTAAATGTGAAGAAAAAAGAAAAAAGCCTCGTTTCAACAAAACTGTCTGATACGCAGTTTAAATGCTTGGGTAATAATACCATTTTTTAGGGGGTAATAAACTTGAATGGTCAGGGATAACATGACATCATTGTCTTAACCATTTTGAATAACTCTCGAGCAGTTTAACGAGCTATTTGGTTCTTGTAACCAAAGTTTCTCTCTCTCTCTCTCTCTCTCTCTATCTATCTATCTATCTATCTATCTATATATACACACAATGCTTTTTTGTGACGGTACACGCCGGTACGGAGAACCGGCACCCTTTTCTTTTAGATCGACGTTGACACACGTCCGCTCAAATAAATTAACGTTTCCATCTCGACTGACTCATTTGACGGGAACAACAAAATAATAAACGGCGTCTATAAATGTTAAACATTCTGATTTTTATTATGTATTTTTTGTTTTTATTATCAACTTTTTTATTAAAAGTTCATCACAAATTCAATACTCCAAAAATCACCCTGCGTTAAATTAACTCGTTAAAATTGTACATGTGAAGTGAGGTAGGAGATATATTTTTTCCTAAATTTTATTTTCCTAAATTTTCTCTTCAAAATAATTTTCTCTTCAAAATTAGGGTGCGCGTTATACGCCGGGAAATACGGTGTATATATATATATATATATACTCGTCACAATACCCAACTCAATCCCTCCTCTTTTCTTAACATTCTCGGTGTCTCCTTTCTCGTGGTCTTGCCTGGAAAGATCACATATATTCTCTTTCTTACAGTTTCTAAGAGGTTAGGTGTGCTGTATTGGCTCCGCAGTTTCTTCACCCTCACTCTGTTGTTGTCTCTGTACAGGGACCTTGTTCACCCCTCCTGTGTGGAGTATGCTTCTCATGTGTGAGATGGCTCAACCCGCACAGCTCTACTTGATCGGGTGGAATCAAAGGCTTTTCTCTCATCAATTCTCCGCCTCTTACTGACTGTCTTCATTCTCTTTCTTTTCGCCGCAATGTTGCTTCATTCTCTGTTACTTTTGTTATTATAACGGACACTACTCTTCTGAATGCTCTAACTGCGTGCCTCCTCCTTTAAGGAGAGCACGCAGTACCAGACTTGCTACACACTCTCATTCCTTTTCTGCCCAACTCCCTAATGCAAGGGTTAATCGGTATTCTCAATGTTTCATCTACTCAACTGATCAACTCTGGAACAATCTTCCTCAGTCCATCTTTCCCACTGACTATGACCTCCAAACTTTCAAATGCAGAGTGTCCAGACATCTCGAAAACGTTGGACCTTCACTTTGGCTCTCTTCTTTTCCTTGTATGTGAGAGGGGGTGGAGCGTTTTTGTGGGTGTTTGGCCTCAACCCCTCCTTCCTGCAAATTAAAAATTGTAATAAATTTTTATGTAGTACTACACATGATGGAAACAAACTTTAAACGCTATAGCAAGGTATAATTATTAAAGTTTTTAACACACTACATTGTAAATTTCTCCGTCTCAACATGACCGCCATTTTTCTCGATACATCGTTCAATTCTTCCGTTGTTGCTGAGTGATTTCATGCATTGCATTTGTGATCCTGATCACAAATTATCCGAAGAATGTGATTCTGAGACGGTGCATCTTGCTGAAAGAAGATGCTATCTGAAAGAATTAATCGTCTTAGTTCATGGATAAAGAAATTCTGCAACATTGCAAGGTAACGTTCACCGTTGACTGTTGGTGCTTTCAAAACCAAAAGAAAGGCCTAATGATGCACGATTTTCTGAGAGCACACCATTGATTTTTGGTGAGTCTCTTTCATGTTGCCAGACTTCGTTAAAAAGTCTCTCTGTCCTCCAAATGCGGTGATTTGTGGCGATTGACTTTGTCACTAATGTGGAATGTTGCATCATCAGAAAATGTCAACTCGCCCAGAAACCCAAGGGAATTCTTGATTTTTGACTGGAACTGATCACAGAAATCTAACTGATTTGGGGCCTCCCGATCGAGTTCTGTCATTCACTGACCCAGTTTCTTTAGGCTTTTTAATTTAATTTAACTGGGTTCGTACGTGATGCATCTTTCTAGTAATGAGCAGTGAACTTTCTTCTCAAAGCTGTTATGAACTTTAGTTTTGCTAGCCATAAAACACAGTTCATGCTTTCTTCCACTGTCGCCGTTTTCAGTCAGTTTCAACGTCTACGCCTCATATGATCCGACCTGAAATGAAATAAAGAAAAACTTTGCTTTCTGTGGTGAAATTTACTTTCATTCTTCTCTACTTTTCTTTTCTCTTTCGTTATTACCATTCTTTCTACTTCTTTACACTGATTTCTGAATTCTGTAACCGGCTAGGTGGGTAGCGTGGCCGCCATTGAAATTTAGAAGAACGAACAAAGCGAGAGAGTGGGAAAATGACGACTATTTATCACTATTTTCTGGTTTTTTATTTATGTTGAAACAATGAACAGGACGAGGGAAAGCGAGTGTGGATTTATAATTTACAGTTTTGATAGGGGAGAGTTTTTAGGTAACTTTAAATCACGGACAAACCATTCATTCTTATACCCCACTGGGTCCGAGACTAGCTCGGGGGTATATGCCTCCAGAATTTCCAACCTTTCTCTAACGATTGCTAATTAGTGATTTATATTTCAAATAATTACATTTTACACATGTTAATTTCGTACAATTTTAATCAGTTTATTATGCATAAAAAACATTAAATTTTTCATTAAACATTATTTATTTATTTATTTATTTATTTTTATTAAAAAACCAATACACAACATTTTATATGCCGTTTAAATTTTGTTTTTACCTTATGTACATCAAAAGTTATTAAGGTTTAAAGTTTCACAAGGACTTTGTAATCACCCTGTATATATAATAATAATTTTATATATATATATATATATATATATATATATATATATATATATATATATATGTCCGCCCGATAGGTCGAACACAAGGAAACCCATTTAAACAAAATGGATAAGAATATTAAAATTATAAAACGGTAATCAAAATGACGTCACGTCTGAATGCTTTTGGATTTCCTCTTTTCATGTGGTCACCACCCTCAAACACCTAAGTTGTAACATATTGATCCCCCCGTCGAAATTTTATCGCGCTGCCGCTGATTTATTATTTTACAAGTCATTCTGTTATCTTTTGGAAGTTTGTTTTTAAAATGTTTTGTCAAACCATAGAATTCCTTATCTTATTTAAGAATTTGTGTAAAGCCAGTGTTTCCCAACCGGGGGCCATATGGCCCCCTGTGGGCCATGGCACATTTGAAGGGGGCCACAGGAAAATGTTAAGATTTAGAGGGGCCACAGACTCCATGAAGGGGGCCACAGGACTCAACCTATTGAAGCCTAAATTATAGTTAGACCAATAGATAATTTTCATTTATGTAGTTGAATTACATTTTAAAAAATTATTAATACATATATTTTCCTTTTTTTTAGATATTTTATAATAAAATTTGAATTTATCTGTAAACAAATATTTTGCATCTTACAAGCTTATTGTGCGGCGCACTCCATTGTGCGCTTGATCGTTATGCGCCTGGCAGCGTTGTTGACTTGATAAAAATACTTCAGGTTGAAATCCTTACAGTCTGTTTACCACGTGGATCGTCGCTGTAGTGTGTAAGTAGCTCTTATTTGTTTACCCTAATATTGCGAAGTTGTAGTAATTTTACTAGTTTTTTAATTTATAATAGATTGCTATAAGTACAGTATTTCTTTTGATTATATTTTTTTATAATTAATACATAATATAAGTAAATAACTGCAAATTTTTGTTAGCCACTGTTTAGTTTTTGTTATGTTTATAGTCCTATGTGACAAATAATATTGTACCTGAATACAAATAGTTGTTTTAATATCCTTTATATATATTTGTTTTTGTAAAATAGAGTTAATCTGCATATTACCTACTGAAAATAATGCTTATGGGGGCCACAGGAAAAAATAAGGTTCCTAAGGGGGCCATAAGCCAAAACCGGTTGGGAACCACTGGTGTAAACTATACACTCTTTGGTAATTTTTGCTGGCTTATAAAGAACCAACGCTCTTCAAGTGATTATTAATGTAGCTATCCGGTTAGTTGGTGCATGGTTAATGTGAGGGGAAATCCCCCGCAAATAAGGCAATCGGATTTGGTTAACTCCACCCCAAAATTTTTGATATAAAAGGCTCTTATACAGTTTGCTTGGAGGGGAATCTTGTGAAGTCCGTCGGCCTGACACGCTATTTTCTGTACATAGTGTGTACATAATCGAATTGCTATATTCACTTGCATAAGTGTTTTGTTGAGCAACTTCCAAATTTCGACTAAGCTTGTTTGAACGTCATTTTGTTTTTTGTTTTTAGCTTTGAGTTTATTGTAAGGAATTTTGTGAGACATCTTTACTGATTTTTTATTTGAATTTTGAATTTTGAATTTTGAATTTATCGTTTTAAAACTCCGACTGTCGTATTTTCTTGGTATATGTGTTAATTAGACCTAAAACTGGAAAACATTTTTCTTGTAGTAAATAAACAGTATAGCTTGGAACCAAAGTTGTCTAAATCGCCTTCTTCTCAGTTAATTAATGTACTTTACTTTTAAACGTGAAAACTCAATGCGGAGTACAAAAGTCACCGATGTTCTGAATGAAGCTCTGCAAGAATTCATACTTTGAGGGGCAATTACCGATCAAAATTGCACTCACAATGAAGAAGGGTGAGTGATACCTCAACTGTACAGTGATCGAGTGAGTGTAAACCGAGAAATTATGCCCATTTAATAAGACAGACAGGAGGGGCATTAGTGAAAGAGAAAAAACTGAGTGGGGTACACTTTCCACCTTGGAGGAAAGATGCGTTAATTAAAAATAACCGTTGCGCATAACAGGTAAATTAACCACTACAGTACCCGGGGTACCTGGCCCGGCGACAAATATGTTGGGTGTGCATCTTGGTTACTAAGTATATATACAGTATATACCTCGTTAACCTCGTTCAGGTTCCGTGTGTTGGTCTCTCTTCACAAGAAGGTCAAGCTGGTGGCCCCGTCTCTAGGCCTGGCTCGGTGGAGGAGCGAGTTGCTCTCTTGCGCTCTCCACCGCACATAGCCAGGTACATCTGACTCATCTGGAACCGTCCTGAGCCAGGCATCTAGCCTTCTCTTGAAGACTTCAACTTTGACCGCTGTAACGTTTCTGAGGTCCTTTGGAAGCTGGTTAAAAAGTCTTGGTCCCCTGACAACCAAGCTATTTTCCTTCAGTGTTGAGGAAGTCCCTTGTCGGGCCTTTAATTTGGGAAAACTACACATTCTGCCTTTCCTATTTTTCAGCGTTGTTTGGATGTAATTGGGTTTAG
This sequence comes from Bathynomus jamesi, assembly GCA_023014485.1. Classification (NCBI taxonomy): domain Eukaryota; kingdom Metazoa; phylum Arthropoda; class Malacostraca; order Isopoda; family Cirolanidae; genus Bathynomus; species Bathynomus jamesi. The sequence goes on from JAJOZX010010443.1 coordinate 124,755, forward strand.
TTTGAGGTTTGGTACCAATTTTTCCATCATTTTCCATATGTAGGAGTAGATTATGGTGTACCGCTCTCTTCTTCTTTCCAGGGAGTACAGATTTAGTTTACGTAGTCTTTCCCAGTAGTTGAGTTCTTTGCAGCCATCAATCTTGGCTGTGAAATGTCTACGTTTCTTCTAGTTTATCAATTTCTTCCTTTTTATATGGGGACGTCAAAACTGAGCAGTATTCAAGTTTTGGTAGGATCAGTGTTCTCAGCAGGGAATCATTAGTCTTGCCCCTCCTTTTGAACGTTCTTAGTACCTGTCCCGCGACTCTTTTTGCTTTGTTTATCGCTATCTGATTTTGTGTCTCGAATTTGGCATCATCGGTCATTATTACCCCAAGTCGACCGCTTTCGTGCTTCTCTGAATTTCCACTCTATCTGGGGCATGATATGTAGTCTATTTAAGTTCCTCATTTCTACCCTATCTCAAGAGCTGAAATTTCTCGATGTTAAAAGTCATAGTGTTGTCTTCTGACCATTTGTATATTTTGTTCGTGTCCCTCTGCAAGGCCTCCACTTCATTTGCGCTGATGTTTTTGCTGATCTTTGTATCGTCCGCAAAGGATGTTATTATACTGTTGCTGTTTACTCCACTGTCTATGTCTGTTAGCATGATAATGAACAGGAGTGGGGCCAGTACTGTACCTTGTGGTACTGACCTGCGTACTTCTGATTCTAATGATGATATACCTTGAATTGTGACGACCTGTAGACGTTCTCTGAGGAAGTTGTAGATCCATTTTCCCACTTTGCCTGTTATTCCCATACCATGATCGCATTTGTCGAAAGCTTTAGCAAAATCTGTGTATATGACATCATAGTTTTCATTGCCTTCAAGTGCATTTAGGATATTGTTATAGTGTTCTATAAGTTGTGATAGGCATGATCTTCCGGATCGGAATCCGTGCTGATTTTCGTTGAATCTTTCCAGTGTCTCCAAGAAGTCATAGATTTTCTCTTTGACTATTCTTTCAAATATTTTGGTGAGGTGGGACATCAAAGACACTGCTCTATAGTTCTTTGCTTGAGATCTATTCCCTCCTTTATATATAGGGACAATGTTCGCTCTTTTCAAGATGCTCGGTATTTCCCCAGTGTCTAGAGATCTTCTCCATATCCAGTATAAGGGTGTAGATATTTTATTTTTACTGTTTTTAATCAGTAGTGTATTCCATTTGTCCGGACCTGCACCTGAATGTGATTTCATTTGTCCTATAGCACTCGCTACATCTTCTGGGGGTAAAATCAAAGTCTGTTATACATTCTCCTCGCAATTTCTCTTCGAAGAATGCATCTATGTTAGTATCGTCTTGTCACTTTTTGGGGCACTGAAGACCGATTCATACTGGGCTCTCAATTTTTCAGATATTTTTTTAGATCGTCTGTTAGTTCATTATTTCCTTTCTTTAAGGGCCAGATGGTAGCGCGCGTTTTTGTTTTCCTTTTCGCATATATATATATATATATATATATATATATACACACATACAATATGGGTAAGTATTCCTCCTGCCGAAAGTGTGCCATTTCGTTCATTAATTTCAATTTACTTTTTTTATAACTTCTTATAAACTTTCAAAGCAGGAAAAATCTTTATCTTTCAGGAGGTCTTTCATCAAGCAGTTTAAGGCAGAGATGATTAGATAAAAACGCCTTAGTTGGAAAGAGAGAGAGAGAGAGAGAGAGAGAGAGAGAGAGAGAGAGAGAGAGAGAGAGAGAGAGAGAGAGAGATTGATTTACTTATCTTTTACGCCTTTATCTTCAGTGGAGTTAATTTCCACTAATTTATTAATATTTGTAAAATCCTAAAATACCAATCAATCATTAATGTGCTTAATGAGTACTTTGCCGGAGTGTTCACCAGGGAGGATACCCGCGTCATCCCCGAGCCAGGCGTGAGGCACGAAGGTACTGGCCTGGATAGTGTTAGATGTACCGCGACAGTCGTTGCCGATAGAATAGACAAACTGAGCGCGTTTAAGGCTCCTGGGCCAGACCAGTTTCTCCCCAGAGTGTTGCGAGAAGTGCGCGACCAGGTGGCTCCCCACCTGGCTACAGTCTTCAACAAATCGTTGGAGATGGGCCAGGTGCCTGGTGACTGGAGGGAAGCCAACGTGACCCCTATCTTTAGGAAAGGGGATCACGAAAGTCCAGGGAACTATCGTCCCATTGGTCTCACTTCAGTTGTAGGTAAATTATTAGAAGGGATAATAGCTGATAGGATCGTTGACCATCTGGATTCCTACAAGCTGCTTGGGGACTCCCAACATGGGTTTAGACGGCATAGGTCGTGTCTCACCAACTTGCTCGAGTTTTTCCACGTCATGTTGAGTGAGTACGATAAGAGTAGGGCGATTGATATACTTTATCTCGACTTTCAGAAAGCCTTTGATAAGTTACCTCACCGCCGGCTAACGGCGAAAGTGCGCGCGCTGGGTATCGGTGGGGAAATAGGTAGGTGGATTGAAAACTGGCTGAGGAAAAGGCGGCAGAGGGTGGTAATTAAAGGGCTAGATCGGGTTGGGCCTCGGTCACTAGTGGGGTTCCTCAGGGTTCCGTTTTGGGGCCACTGTTGTTTATCATTTACATAAATGATATCGACGGTGGCATCGTCAGTCGGATCGCCAAATTCGCTGATGACACCAAGCTTGGGGCCAATGTTGGGACGCCCGAAGCGATCGAGGAACTGCGTGCAGACCTAGGTAGGATAGGAGAGTGGTCCGAAAAATGGCAAATGCCGTTTAACTTGGGTAAATGCAAAGTGATGCACATTGGCTACGCCAATCCCAAGTTGGACTACTCGATGTTGGGTAGTAATATCGAGGTGACTGATTTAGAAAAGGACTTGGGTGTGCTAATTAGCAGCGACCTTAAGTTTACGAAACAGTGTGTAGAGGTGGAAAAGAAAGCCCAGAAACTATTGGGTTATATCAGGAGGCAATTTCAGTTTCGGAACAAGGAGATTGTGCTCTCACTGTACAATTCCCTTGTTCGGCCGCACCTGGAGTATGCTGTGCAGTTCTGGTCGCCCACCCTCAGGAAAGATATTGAGGGGCTGGAGCGAGTGCAGGCGAGGGCCACAAAGTTAATCCCTTCCGTTAGGCATATGGGCTACAATTGACGGTTACGCGCCCTGAACCGTACGTATAAGATCTGTGACACATGGAACAGGTTACCTTCGGAAGTTGTGAACAGTTCCTCTGTGGATCAGTTCAAGAAAAGGTTAGACCAAATTTTGCACATTATTTGAGTGTGTAGAAAATTTTCCGTGGCACCCGTTGCCATTGGTACCTCCTCGGTATGGGCCGCAAGGCCTTTTGAGGTACTTCTTTTCCTTGTAACTCCTTGTAACTTTCTCTTATTAGCAATCACCGCCCCCCAAAATAATCCCCATATATATATATATATAATATATATATATATATATATATATATATACATATTCATAAACAGGGCTCGAATTAAGGCGGGATGAGGTGGGAATGGCATCCCCCTTGTCAACTCAAAATCAAATAACCATCCCCTTGTTAACTTAAAATTAAATAACCGTCTCCCTCGTTATCTAAATGAAATACACCTTAACAACAATTTAATTCCGACTAAGGCACATACAGTAAAATAAAATATCTCAAATTATCTCAGATTTTGGTTTATTGAAAGACTAATATATTTAAATGTTTTATGTGATTTAAATGATTTAAAATAAATATTCTATGATCATTTATGTGTTATGATTAAGGGAGGGAAAGGAACAGGTGGGGGGGGGGGGGGGGTCATTGTGATTAAAATGGATTTTATCATGATATTTCAAAATATAAGTTCCGAGTCAGGTATCCTAATTTACTTTCATGAAAAAATATGGAAATCACTAAAAAAAAAAAATTCACTAAACTAATGATTTTTCTGCATATGTTTCCTTGAAAAGTCATTAGAATGTAGTATTATGCAGTTACATTTTTAGAACTTTTCACGGGTTATGCCTCCGTAAACATGAATGTTCGATACGTAAATTTGATTAAATATAGCCTATACTGTATATATATATATATTATATATATATATATTATATATATATATATATATATATATTCAATGTCTAAAATCAGGCAATTTGTAAATTGACTGAAATTTTAGGCAATGTGTCAGATTGATGATACACACAAAACCTAACCTAACCTAACCTAACCTAACCTAATGAATTTTTAGGCAGCATATTGGGAAATACCAGTGGGCATGCATATGCAGCATTACCAGAAAGGTTAGGTTAGGTTAGGTTAGGTTTTGTGTGTACCCTAGGTAGCCTAGTGGTTAAGACGCTGGGCTGCTGATGGGGCATGGTTCGGATTCCACGTTAAACTGAAGGTCTAAGGTGGAGTGAAAAGCTTGACCTCCGTGAAAATGAACAATTCGGGCGGGAGCTAACCAAAGGTTATATATAAATATATAAGTATAATCAAATTTACGTAGAACATTCATGTTTACGTAAAGTGCAGCTGAGGAACGATTATTTTGCTTATGGGCAATAAACAGACATTCCTTCTATAAGCAAACAAACTAAAGTATGTATATATATATATATATATATATATATTATATATATATATATATATACACACACACAGAGAGAGGGTTGAAAAAAGTAAAAGGACACTGCAATGATTGTCCTCAAGAACAAATAAGAACAAATGGCAAAGCTCATCAATGGAATGCGAGAACGTGTGTGTGTGTGTCACTTTTACATAATTTGAGGAAAAAGCAACACGATTCTAAATATATTCATTTAATAAATCTGTTATTAGTTACTGACTATGGAAAAACCGAAGGTGTTTAGTTACTTTTGTAAACCATCTGCATATATATATATATATATATATATATATATATATATATAGACGCTGGGCTGCTGGTGGGGCGTGGTTCGGAATCCACGTTAAACTGTAGGTCTAAGGTGGAGTGAAAAGCTTGACCTTCGTCAGAATGAACAATTCGGGCGGAAGCAACTCAAAGGTTACTCGAAGGGTATTCAGAAATTCTAGCATCAAAGAAATAAACAAATTGTAGTCACTAAACGTTACCTACGACGGTGGACTTTAGACACTCTATATACGCGTGTGTGTGTGTGTGTATGTGTGTGTGTGGTCTTCCGCGATACATTGAATAACAACGAATCAACCCTGTTATTTTCCATTTACAAACAAGGACGGAAAC
>JAJOZX010010443.1:132500-134064 GCA_023014485.1 Bathynomus jamesi
ATCATGCCATCCCCTTCACTTTAATATCTTTTAAAGATTCCGAATTAGCATGAAAATTTTATTATGAAAACGTTGTTCGTACATTTATGACTTATATAATGTACCTTTTCCTTCAAGTTTGCTTTTTGCAATTCGTTTGGCAGAACTCCCTCCAGACAAGCGTCATACAATATATACATTCAAGTACTTGTCGTTTAGAGCGCAAACGTATTATTCATTCATACCCTAATATTATTTCTATATACTACTATTTGTGTACACTAAAATTGCCTTTCTTATCCCAAGATTCATCCGCGGAACTGAGCATTGAGCAAATCCAGTTATAGCAATTTCCTTCTATATATTAATTGGTGAGGTCGATTGCTTTCTAAACTCCCCTCCTGAGACCTTCCTTTGTGTAAAAATTTCCCTTTCTCTGGCTAGACAGAATAATGGGTTGCTCGGGGCTCTTTTGGAGTTTTTTCAAACTATCATTCTGCTCGGTGTTCCTCAGGGATCTGTTCTGACTCCCCATTAGCGCTCTTTTTCCATCAACTAATTATTTCTATTCGCCAACCTGTCCTCCACATCCACGTTGCGTCCTGGTCCCGGTACAATTGTGCTGTTGTTACAGTATGCAGTAGTGGGAATTACAGTGAAACTTAACCTCCACAGAAAAAAAAAATACTTGAGTGAAGTCACCAAATTATTTTACAATAATTTTAAATACTTAATTTTACCTTTCAGGTTTGTCACCATATAAGAGTGGCAACGAAATGACTGCGTAGTTAAATTTAAGATATGACTCCGTTGTTAAGTAGTTGTTAAGTTGTTAAGTAGTTAACAACCTCTTATTTTGGTTGTTTTAATCAAGCATTTTTTTCAATGTAGATAATGCGAAAACATCTCTTAAAACTCTACTTTAATCTATGCAAGAATTAAGAAGAGTTCATCTTCTTCTCTCAGGTGTTCATACCTATGAAGTGCGATTCACGTATGCAGAAACATCTGGTTTAAAGGTACTCTAAGAAATGTATGAGCATGACAATATTTATTTATATAAAATAATTGTATTCATAGCAGTTGCACATTTCATGAATATACATATAGATATATATATACATGATGGCATACCGGGATAGGAAAATTGGAATAAATGTACAAAAATATACAAAAATAAATTTCAACATGTATTGAAATTAGTGTGACGATGAATACGGTAATCAACCAACCATATTTCTTCTTCTCTACAAGCATATATATATATATATATATAAGAAAAAAGTGCGGACCTTGCAAACTTATCGGAGATACACATCAAAGATTACAAGGACAAATGTGAACATTATGAGTCTATTACAGAAAAATAGAGGTAGTAACGAATACTATATTTAAAATCTAACAGAATGTAGTAATAGAGTGGAGTGGATGTAGTGTATAACTGTATATACTCAGAAAAACTATATCGCAAAAATAATATTAAATAAATCAATCTTGTTAAATTTCTATATACAGGGTGTACATAAAGTCAAGATCTATTTTTGTGAAGCACTTGGAAATTATTTGGAATTCAATCATAAAATGA
>JAJOZX010010444.1:0-77500 GCA_023014485.1 Bathynomus jamesi
TGTAGTTTCAAGTAATTAGTTTACCTTGTTCTTGTCTATGCTGCAGTCTTTCATTCCTCGCTGCTTGCTGCAGGTATCTTGTCTCAAAAATCTTGTTCATGACCAGACTATGACCTTTCCTCTCAGTCTTTTGGTCTTCGTAGAACCTGATATCCTCATCTTTCTTCTCTCTGGATAACAGTATGTTGTTCTGTATTTCCTGGATTGCATCTGGAGCTCCTATATCGAACAGGCTGTCTAATTCCAGCACAAATGCTCCTCTTTTTCCTCCAGGGTTACTTGCTCTTCCTTTGCTTTTCACCAGAGCACGATGTTTCTCATGTAGTTTCATGAAGAGCTTCATTGCGTTGTACTTGGTCATTGTCTTGATTCTAGCCATCTGCCAGAATGGGATGATAGATTCAACTGTTTCATATGCAAGATCTTGAACCATGGGCCTCCCTGCATTTTCCGGTAAATTCTGAAGATTAAGGAAATACTGGAACGCCTGTCTGTTGGTGGGAAGCTGGGAACCACTGATAAAAACTGAAGGGTATCCAACCAGGAAAGTTTCAGTGAGAGATCTGGTAGATGGCCCAGTTGACACCTACCTGTGGACAGTACGTGGAGGTTCTGAGATATCAACTGTGCGCCCACGGAGCTCCCTCAGCTCCTTGCTTAATGCCATTGTGAAGTTGTAACTTGTAGATGGTTTTCTAGATTCTGATTGAGTTTCTCTGTGTTTCCTGAAAAATGATAGATAATTATTATTATTATTATTATTATTATTATTATTATTTATTTATTATTATTATATATTATTATTATTATTATTATTATTTATTAATTTTATGCTCTTTCATTTGATACCTAATTTGTTGCTCTATCTTGTTTAGATCAAAAGTTAAAGTGCAAAACATAATTCAAGGGACCCCGGAATTGGCGCTTTGGCCGATTTCAAGGCAGAAAATTTAAAGCTCCATGCGGCAATGCTTCCCAACATCCTAGGTCAAAATAGTTGTGATTTTCGGCTTTTTCCGGTCAAAAAGCATGGGAAAATGTACAGAAACCTATGAAAATAAGAAAATGTTGATTTTTGAACAGGCCTAACATGGCTGCTCCTGTTCCTATATCTATCAAACATCTCATTTTACTACTCATTTTCTAGTAGACTGATCTTCTGGGTTAAAAAATGAAAAAACAAGGGCAAATACTACTTTATTTGTTTGAAAACAGATTCACTCTGAAAGAAAAGCTTTTTTTTTTTAGAAAACAGAATAACTCTTAAAGAAAACATTAATTTTTAAAGAACAAAAATGATATGCTTGATAGAAAATTACATTTATCATTCGTTTATAATATACATCATTACTTAGATGAACACTTCATCACTGACTTCCTTCGAAGACGATGAGTAGTCTTGGCGATGTTTTGCTACTAATCGGAGGATGAATTGTTTTTGTTCTTCATCCTCCGTCAAAGATGTATTATATACTTTGATAAGGGCGATACCCCTCTCCGCCGAATCATTGACAACTTTTAGGTTGATCCCATGCGTCGAAACTCTTGAAAGCAATCATCCTCCGTCCAGGAATTGGGATCGGTCCTCAGGAAGGTATCCTCCGCTGCCTTCCTTCCTTCTTTAACAGATTGAAGATTCCCAGGGTCCTTTTGGTGACCATTTCATACAAATTTAAATCTTCAATGTTTCCTTCAAGCTTCAGTCGACGAGTAACTGGTATTCTCGTTACGTTGGAGGTTTACGACCATCTTCCGTTTGGTCTCGGCATCGACTCTAGTATCGAAGAATGCAAGGCCGATGAGATGCTCTCCAAGATACCAGAGGTACCGTTGAAGAGCTGTGGATGCTGCTTTGGAGATGGTCTGATTTGGGTACTTTTGCAAGATTTTAAGAAGCAGAATATCGTTGAAAGGAGCGATGATTCCGAAGGTGACCTCGTTCCAAAAACGTGCGTAGACCAAGGCGATAAACAGAGAGAGCTTGGTGATATTCTCCGTCTCACGTGCTGTCAGCTGTAGTTGATGCTTGAACAGATAAATTTTGAGGACGTAGATGGCCTTGGCCATCCAGCGTGCATGGTGAGTTGGTCTTGGAGCGCGGACCTTGAATTCTTCCACTTCATGACACCCGAGGAAGGTGAGGCAGAGTCGTAGCAATTCCTCGTAGTCATCACGCCATTGTTCAGACTCCAGTGCCTTTGTGAAGTACTGGATCATTTCCTCTCGAAGTTGGAACATCTTTGGATCTCTGAATAGGTTGTTTGAAGCCTTCATGAAAGAATCCTTCTGAAGTGATGGCAATTTTTTCTGAAAACGTTTAAAGAGAGTCATTTCCGGGCCAACTGTGAGTCTACGAAGTGCATTGTAGGTGTTTGACAAGACGACTTCAAGGATATGATGTCGACAAGCGATCCAGACAAGTTCCATCCCTACTGCTTTTTCAATCATGGTACACTTGGTACAGGCTCCCCTGTGAAGGCCAGTATTAGACGGAGTTGTGTCAAATACGAGACATTGGATCTCACCGCGAAGATTCCAGTCATCACGTCGAAATGCAAGCCTTGGCCTGTTCTTCTCCTGTAGCTCGTTGTATTTTTGGCAAGGCTAGGAGTTTTTCCATCCCATTTCCCGTAACGATTACCGTGGTTCGTTCGGCTGTTTCCTTTGCGCCGCCGATGTCGGGAAGTAGTTTCCCATCCCAGTGAAGAAGAAAGGGTCCTTCGACAAAAAACGAAACTTGATCCTCTTTGGCTGCTGCTAGCCTTGCCTGTCTTGCTAGCCTTCTTGAACGACGGGTGAGCTGCGTGACAGAGTTATTGTAGAAATATCATAGCACAGGGCTTGAGCAACTGATCAAGCAACGAAGACTGCTCCTCGATCGGGAAGGTTGACGCGATCAAGAACAGCAACCACATCTTGTGATGTGAAGATATTGTTTCGTTTTGGAGGATGAGATTGTACATTCACAAACAGCATTATACAAGAAATCAAACAATTGCATCATCCTCTGAAAGGTGGGCGGAGTCTATGTGGCGTGAAAGCCGCGTCCTCTAAAAATGAAGCGGGTAAAAAATGATTAGCTAATTAATTCACTGAAAATGTGAAAATCATAGCGACCTCTTATTATGTTCTGAATCGACAGATATTTTGCACAAAATCACTTCACATCTAAAGGAATAAGATCAGCTATGTGGAGAGCATTTCCAACTATCAGGTCATCCCATAAGTAATGTTTTTTTTTACGATACATTAAGTTTAAACTAGTCCTACACGGTTTAAGCATAAATTTTCCGAAGTCTATATCTAAGAGGAAATCTATCGTGTTTCGCTACATACTTTACAGACCTTGACCAGTGAAGACGTGTTTTGCTTTATATATGGCGGTATCAGAAGAGCATATCAGGCATATAATGCTTTACGAGTTCAAAAAAGGGGAATAGTGCTACTGAAGCAACGCAAAATATTCAGGACGTTTATGGCAACGATATTCTGCATGTGAGGAAATGTCAAAGATGGTTTCAAAAGTTTAGGAATAGTGACTGCTGTTTGACAGATGCAGCACGCTCTGGACGCCGTGCTGAGTTTGATGATGAGCTACTGTTAGCCGCACTTGAAGACGACTGTTCAACAACTGTCAAAGAATTGGCACAGAAACTCAATTCATCCCCGTGTACCATCCATCGACATTTGCAACAACTCGGGAAAGTGCCTAAGTTAGGAAAATGGGTGCCACATGAATTGTCGGTTGACAATCTGAGGGTGCGGGTAAACATTAACACAGCTCTTCATTCCCGTGAACTGCAAGATCCGTTTTTGCACCGTTTAGTGACTGGTGATGAAAAGTGGATACTGTACCAGAATGTTAAACGCCGTCGACAGTGGGTTTGTGCCGGAGAACCAGCGACACCACAGCCAAAACCAAATCTTCACCCTCGGAAGGTGTTGCTTAGTGTTTGGTGGGATAAAGGTGGTGTAATACACTTTGAAACCTTACCACACAACCAAACAATCACCGCCTAAGTCTACTGTCAACAACTGGATCGATTGAACACTGCACTAAAAGAAAAGAGACCTTCTTTGGTTAATCGGAAAGGAATCGTGTTCCACCACAACAACGCACGTCCTCATACTGTTCGGATCACTTCTGCAAAAATTGAGGAGATTGGGTGGGAAAAACTTCCACATCCTCCATATTCTCCAGACCTTGCGCATTCAGATTATCATCTCTTCAGGAGTCTGCAAAACTATCTTGACGAGAAACAGTATACTTCTTAGATGAACTGCACAACAGTCTTTGTGCATTTTTTGCCTCAAAACCGCCTGAATTTTATAAACATGGCATTGAAAAGCTTGTAGGACGTTGGCAGTCATTGATTCTGATGGAAAATATATCCAAGATTAAAAAGTTTCAGTTGAGTTTTTTTTGTCCAAATTCTGATCTAAAAAATGACATTACTTATGGGATGACTTAATATTTTGAAATTTTGGCCCAAATTTTGGACCACCCTAATATATATATATATATATATGATACACACAGACCGTGCATGGAACAAGGAACTCTTCTAGGATAATTAAATCCACTATAGTCCGAATAAGAAATGGTAAATGACAAACACTATTGTTTTTTCTTATATATAGCAGATAGGATCCAGCTTTGGGACAGGATCTAGGGTTTAAAGCAGCCTAGCCCAGCTACATTTAGAACCTCAATATAAGCAAAAGACTCGCTGCCTTCACGTCAGATGAAATGCATCGAAGAAAAAGGGGTAATTATTATATTTTTAGCCAAAAACCAAAACTTAAACCTCAACTGGCAGAATTGAGCGTCCACATTTCGAAGCACATAACATCTCCGTTTCATGATGGGGAATGAACTCAGAATGGTTCCCTGAGTTTTTTTATGATACACACAGACCATGCATGGAACAAGGAACTCTTCTAGTTTAAAGATAGCTGGTGAGAGAAGCTATATTTTTGGGACCTCTTTGCGAGTGACCCGTTGCCCACGTCGGTCTAGCATCATGACAAAGAAAAAACTATAGTATTTGACATTTACCATTACTTATCCGGACTATAGTGGATTTAATTTTCCTAGAAGAGTTCCTTGTTCCATGCACGGTCTGTGTGTATCATATATATACATATACACATATATATATATATATATATATATATATATATATATATATATATATACATATATATATATACATATATTACACACCTATATATATATATATATATATATATATATATATATATATTGTGGGGCCGCGCAGTTAATTTTCCGCATTTATATTATTTTTATATTAGTTACCGACAAACCAATTTTGCGCGTACCAAATTGTATATATTTTATCATTGTGTAATTTTAAGAATCATATATAATCTTTATAAATAAGTATTGTACATAAATTTATATATATATTTAATTAATTCAGCTGTATATAAATAACAAAATCTTCTGTAAAATAACCTCAGCCAACCAAGAACTCAATAAACTCTGAAAACGACCGGCTTTTCCTTCAAGACGCCAACCCCCCAAACGACAGGGAGAGAAGAGGACACGAGAGGCCCCTAAAAGAGATACCCAACAAAGCGATAGCTTGCCTCTCGTATCCTTCATTCTTCCCGGCAACTACAAGTAGCACCAAGAAGGAACCAGCTACAATTGGTGACCCCGGAGTGACCCGAAGCAGCCAGCGGAAGCAGCATCCTTCAGTCGCCGGGCGGAACAAACCGAAGCCACGCCTCTTCGCCGCCCACCCGTAGTAGCCGGTCGGAACCAAAGCAGCAGCAGACCCGAATTACATTCCCGCAAGATGGAATCTGTTGAATCAGGAGTGCACCATGTCACCATCAAGCCACCCACGTTCTCTGAAGCGTCGGCCGCAGGATGGTTCTCCATCATGGAGGCACAATTCCACATTTCCAGAATAACATCCGAAGAGACCAAATTTTTCCATGTTCTAGCCTCGTTACCCCCCGAAGTCGTCTCACGAATTTCAGCAGCAACTCTCTCCAACAAGTCGTACACCGATTTAAAAGAAGAAATCGTGAGTCATTACGAAAAGACGAAGCCAGAACTCTTCGAACGACTCATCTCCAACACTCCTCTCACTGGAAAGCCCTCCCAATTCCTTCAAGATATCCACCAAACGGCACTGAAGGTGGGCGTCAGCGATGATTTGGTGAAGCATAAATTCATCCAGGCGCTCCCATCCTCAATAGCGCCCGTCGTAGCAGCACAAAAGGAGCTGACGCTAACTCAACTCGGCAAACTAGCCGATGAGTTAATACCGTTCGCTCAACAAAGCTGCTACGCGGCGCCAACGTCAACTCGAGCCAATACAAGCCCAAGAACGAATATCCCCATCGGCCTAAAACCCTTCAGCGAGAATCAGCGGCCGGTGGTGTGCCGCGCGCACCTTTATTATGGCCCCCAAGCAAGGACCTGCAGGCCATGGTGCAAGTGGCCAAATAAAGATGACGCCAAGCTGCTCCCCTCGTCACGCCCAAATTCAAGATCTTCCTCACCATCAAGAGAAACGTCGGAAAACTAGATAAGCAGGCTGTGATTAACGCGACGTCCGGCCTGCCGCTGATCTCAGTCGCAGCTCGCATCGCCAGTCTGAAGGTCAATTTTATCATTGACACAGGAGCGAGCATCTCAATTTTACCACCAACTTGTGTCAATGATTGTCAACTCCACCCAACCGCAGTAAAGATTTCCACCGCAAACGGTCAGCCGCTCGAAATATTCGGAGAAGTAACACTGGACATATCAATTCCTAAATTACGAAGAATATTCAGGTGGCCATTCGTCGTCGCCCAAGTCTCCAGTCCACTTCTCGGCGCCGATTTTCTATCCCATTATGACATCCTTGTGGACTGCAAGCATGGCATTTTGAAGGATAGAGCAACAACTCTTCAAGCCACTACTAAACCTGTGCAATCCAAAGACCTTCACCTCATCAATATTAACCCTACCGACAAATTACCTCAAGAAATCAGGAACCTGCTTGACAAGTACTCCTCACTACTGAAACCAGCTCAACCGCAGAAAGTTTCCACCAACACTGTCAAGCATACCATCGACACTGGCAGCGCACCACCAGTGTTTGCAAGCCCTCGACGTCTTCCACCCGATAAATTATCCTCAGCTAAGGCTACTTTCAACAACTTACTTCAAGATGGAATTATAGAACCCTCAAAATCACCATGGGCCTCACCGTTACACCTCGTTCCGCGTGTGGTGATTATAGAAGCCTAAACGCTGTCACGAAACCGGACAGATATCCACTTCCTCATATAAGAAGTCTGTCAACATCTCTACACGGAAAATCATGCTTTAGCAAAATCGATCTAGTCAGAGCATATCACCAAATTCCAGTCCACCCAGAAGATATCGAGAAAACGGCTATAACAACTCCATTTGGTTTATTTCAGTATTTATACATGCCATTTGGTTTAAGAAACGCCCCTGCAACATTTCAACGCTTCATGGATACAATTTTCAGAGGAGTTGACTGCGTATTTGTGTATCTCGACGATATTTTAGTCCATTCAAATAACGCAGTTGACCATTTGAAAGACTTAGAACGCGTATTCAAGATCCTTCAAGAACACAATTTAAGAATTTCCTTAGAAAAATGCATATTTCAGCAATCCAAAATTGAATTTCTGGGTCATGAAGTTTCCCCAGCAGGCATTCGTCCTCCTGTAAACAAAGTCTCCGAAATTCAAGATATTCCCCAACCGCAAGATTACCAAAGCCTCAGAAGATTCCTAGGAATGACGGGATTCTATCGCCATATGATACCCCGTTACGCCGATTTAGTCTCACCTTTAAGTGAAATCGTCAGAACTCAAGTCAAAAGCAAAAGTCTACAGTGGAACGACGAAGCAATTCAAGCCTTTCAAGATGTCAAGGATGCACTACGGAACGCCGTTACGCTTTGTCATCCTCTTCCATCAAGCTCAATCCTTCATTTAGTTACGGACTGCTCACAAATAGCAGCTGGAGCAGTTCTTCATCAAATAATCGACAGCACACCAGTTCCCATCGCCTTCTTTTCCAAGAAATTAACTACAACTCAGCAAGCGTACGCCGCATACGATAGAGAATTACTCGCAGCATACCTAGCCGTCCTGCATTTCCGTCAATTTTTAGAAGGTCGTCAAGTAATACTCTTCACGGATCACAAACCGATGGTTTCTGCCTACAAGAGTCCCTTACGAGCCAAGACAGACCGACAACAACGTCATTGGTCTGCCATCACGGAATACGTATGCGATGTAATACATATCTGTGGATCCGAAAACGTCGTAGCGGACTGCCTTTCACGCAACGTAAACGCAGTACATATCGACGCTTTCGATTTATCAGCAATCGCGGAATCTCAACAAAAAGATCAAGAAACGCAAGAATTTCTCCCACGTCTCAAGCCGTTCCCGTTTCCAGAAAATACAACTTTATATTGCGATACATCCACGCCATATCCCCGTCCTTTTGTTCCCAAGCAGCATCGATCTTCCATCTTCAATCAATTTCATAATATTTCTCATCCAGGCATCAAGCAATCACTTCGTATCATTAAATCAAGATACTTTTGGCCCTCAATGAATAAGGATATTCGAACTTGGTCCCGAAATTGTGAATCATGTCAATCCTCAAAAATTTCTCGCCATACAAAATCAGAAATAACCCCCTTCGATTTACCAAGTTCAAGATTTGAAACGGTACATATCGACATCGTCGGTCCCTTACCGCCAACCACTTTGCCCGGTCAAACATATCCTTCCCCATATAGATATCTCCTAACCTGCATCGATCGTGCCACAAGATGGATAGAAGCATATCCTCTGATTGATACTACAGCCACATCAATAGCACACGCATTTCTCGATGTATGGATTTCAAGATTTGGTGTACCACTGCAAGTCATAACGGACCGCGGATCCCAATTCGAATCCGAACTCTTTAGGGAACTCTCAGCTCTCATCGGATTTCACCGACTAAGAACTTTGTCGTATCGCCCTCAGACCAACGGAATAATTGAAAGATCTCATCGCACCATCAAGACAGCAATCATCGCTCGAAAACAAGATTGGCTCCCCGCTTTACCCATAGTTCTCCTTGGTTTACGCAGTCTCCCCAACGAATCGGGTTATTCACCGTTCACCACCGTCACCGGAACCACCCTATTATGCCCGAGGCCAATGATCGCCAATTCGTCGTCAAAATCCAATTCAAAATTCATCTCCGAATTAGCCAAGAAAATGACGCAAATCGATTTCGCCCAACTCTCTCAAGGAAACATTCACTCAGCCCCCAAATCATTCATTCCATCGGAACTCCACAAATCAAGCCACGTATGGGTACGCATCGACCGCGTTCGAAAACCATTCGAGGCACCATATCAAGGACCTTTCCGTGTTCTCGAACGCCACGATAAGTACTTCGTAATAGAAAAAACTAACGGATCATCAGAAGCCATTTCAATTAATCGTTTAAAACCGGCGTATATAGTTTCAGGTCCCACACAGGTACCGGGCGCACAATCGGACGACATCGGATCGGAGAAAAAGCACGCAAGGAAAAAGGACGATGGAGGACGCACCTCGGAGGTAGCAAATACAGACCTCAGGACGGGCGCGCAGGACAACGCAACAACCGGAAACGAGGCCGACCGAGGATCAACGCGAGCTGGACGAAGGATCCGATTCAAATCAAGACCCGAATATTTCTACTTTTGATATACGTGCTCCGCTTCTCGGGGTGGGCAGTAGTGTGGGGCCGCGCAGTTAATTTTCCGCATTTATATTATTTTATTAGTTACCGACAAACCAATTTTGCGCGTACCAAATTGTATATATTTTATCATTGTGTAATTTTAAGAATCATATATAATCTTTATAAATAAGTATTGTACATAAATTTATATATATATATTTAATTAATTCAGCTGTATATAAATAACAAAATCTTCTGTAAAATAACCTCAGCCAACCAAGAACTCAATAAACTCTGAAAACGACCGGCTTTTCCTTCAAGACGCCAACCCCCCAAACGACAGGGAGAGAAGAGGACACGAGAGGCCCCTAAAAGAGATACCCAACAAAGCGATAGCTTGCCTCTCGTATCCTTCATTCTTCCCGGCAACTACAAGTAGCACCAGAAGGAACCAGCTACAATATATATATATATATATTATATATATATCCTATATATTATATATATTATATATATGTTACCCCTCCGTCTATGGCCCTGGGTGGTTCGGAGTCGACGGGGGTTCTGGTTAGGAGGCAGCAACGGATCTGTTACTTGCAGTAGTTTCTTCTATACTACTCTCCGAGTTCTTCTTTAGTGACTCGGAGGATTCTGAGAGGCTTATTAAATTCTTTGAGGTTTCTCCCCGATTCTTCTTGTAACTTATCGGGAGATTCTAATGACTAAGTTTTCTGAAGAGAGCACGGCTCGAAGGAGAAGATAAAGACTTTTTCTTACTGTGTTTTAATCCTAAACTGTTACAGATAATGCTCAGCCTCGTAGTTGGAATCAGAATGAACATGGAAGAAATTGGTGGGGTTTATATACCCCGATTCTACTAACATCATTATTAAATGTTGAAGAGGCTGCATTATTTTTGCACAATATTTGAAAATAAAGTAAATCTTTTAGCTGTGGTAAGGTTTAAACGAATAAACAAGATATTTGAAGATGAAGCCATATTTTTATCTTAAATTGCGTATTTTCAGATCTGATGTTATCATGATCTGCCAAGTTAACTAAAAGTGGAAACTGAACTATGCATCTTTACACTAAAATATGCATATGAGTAAAAATTAAAGGTTTAAGTTTTACAATTAAATGCTTAGGCAAGACATGACTTCATCTTTTATAACGAAGAAAGAATGTATACAAAACATGACATGGCGAAAGTTACTCAGGATTCATTATTAAGCTAAATCTAAAAAAATGATTATGAGATTTTAAAAAACAACAGGTCATCAATTATTTGGCAAAGTAGAAAGCACATCAAAATTTATCCCAACGGAAAAATAATAATAAAACAAATAACAACAGTATCGCCGATTCTACATTCCTTATGGCGACATACTGTCGGGTCGGACATTGAGTACATTGTAATTTTGGTCTACTGTAACTATGATTATAATTACCAATTCATTTATTATCGTTAACTACAATTCCATTAAAGTACATTGACTACGTCATTTAGTACATTACATCATTAAGTACAGTTTCATTAAAGTACATTACATTATATTAAATTAAAGTATTACAGTTAATTATAATTAAACAGTTACTATAACTTTGTTTTGTTACAGTGTTTCATATTAATAAACAATTAAGATGTTAGAAATATAATACAAAGTACATGGGCACATACGGTATGGATGAATATGGTTGAATAATAATATTTATACTACATAACACCACAACATTATTATTAAAGAATTTACCATACATTGAATACGGAAGATGTCCAAATACTAAGCACATGATTCAGTGTACAAGGTATGGGAAACGTAAAGAGAATTAAGTTATTTTATGACGTCATAGTGTATAAGTCATTATTAGAAAAGATGAATTAGAGAAATACAGTAATGAATAAAGAAGTACAAATCGAAATTCTATCCAAAACTCGCTTAGGCGATTTTGGTTTCTTATGTAAAAATGAACATTCAAACATAAAAACTATAAGGACATAAGTACTGCATGAAGATAATGAATCCATATAATGATGGTATAGGAATTGTTCATTGTTCATTTTTACATATATATATATATATATATATATATATATATAAGTATCAGTGTATAAAGTATCAGTGAATCCGTGCATATAAATTATAATGTGAAATTCATTAAAATTTAGAAAGTGCAATACAGTTTACATAATTTATCACCAATTTTAACGTATATATTCAAAACGAAATACGGTTGGCATTCGAGAAAGTTTGAAACAAAGCAGGAAAAAGGTCATAAAACGCAAAGGTCAGAAAACCCTCGAAATACCCTCGACCATCGAAAGGAAAGAAACAGGAATAAAAATAAAAATAAATAAATAAAGAATTTGTGTGGGTATTTCTTCTTACGCTAATTAAGGAATAGCATGGATATGGGTCCAAATTCTCACTTAATCTGTAATTTGTGCAATTTAGTAACAACGGAAAGCCTAGCGATTAGATGTGATTTCTGCCAACGATTAAACGACTTTAACTGCATGAATTGGAATGATAGGGAAATAACTCTTGTCTCGAACGCGAAACACGTCGTGGGGATCAAATTTCTATGTGGCGCATGTACACAGACCGTAAATTCTTTCGCGGTCTTTAAAGAAATGGAGATAGCAGACTCGAAAGTTACAAAAAAGAATGAAATAATGGGGACACATGGGTCCGGAATGGTCCCAACGAAAAACAGGGTGGATGAGAGAGAAGACGAAATAACGATAACAGCATAATAACGAACAACAATTTAATAACAAATAACGATATAAACAAATAATACGGAAGGAAGACATAGATGAAAGGAAAGAAATAAGTAAAAGTGGCGAAGTAGACAAACGGTCCAACGAGCGAAATGATAAAAAGATAACTAAAAACGTAGAAAATAAACAGCCAAAGAAAAATAATGATAATGCCAAAACTAAGAATTTGGAAAATAATAAGAAAGAAAGCCGAAGCGTAGAAAATATCGTATGCAAATACTACGCGAAAGGAAACTGCAGATATCGGGATGGGCAATACATATATGCACATCCCACATTATGCAAAATGCATTACACAAGTGGATACTGCAAGTTTGATAAGAAATGCATGTTCCACCATCTTACGGTCTGCAACACTTATGAAAGATAGAAAAAAAATGCCGGTACCACCACCCTCAAAGGAACGCAACGAGGGAACAGAAAAAACGAACATCAAAGAAGAGTGCCAATTTTTTAGACGCAGCCAACACATTTCAGCTGCTAAATACTCTCCAGCAATTACAAAACCAGCTGACAAATATAAATATAGAAATCCGAGAGCCGGACAGAAGGTACGAACAAAGGCACTTCTTGCGTTATCGGGGCAACAGGTACCGACAAAGATAAAAAGAGGTAAATTCTCGGAGGACCACAAGGCAACGAAACCGGCACCCCCATTGGAAAACAAATCGGAACCACCTGTAGGCGAAAAATAAAAATAAAAATAATCCTAGCCAACATACAGGGCTTTAAATCAAACCATTCCATGAACAAAGTTGTATACCTGAAAGGACTCATGCAAGAAGCCGGAGCAGACTTTGAATGCCTCACGGAAACTCATCTAAAGGACTGCCAGGCGAACTGTGAAAATTGTGAGTCCTGTATTGACAAAAAAGAAATACAAATTGACAACTATAACATCCTCCGAGCCGACAGAACAGTGAGACGTAAAGGAGGATGTGCTATTTACACACGCGAAAGGCACATAGCAGAAATGACTATAAGTACCTCAAACAACTACGTAGAATGTGTAGCAGCAAAAATTGAAAAATTAAATATGGTACTAATTGTAATGTACAGACCCCCAAACACGCCAACCTCAAAATTTTCAGATTCCATTACAGAGGTAAGAAACTTAGTAAAAGATCTACACTCTCCAACCCCAAATATTTTTCTCTGTGGTGATTTTAATTTCCCATTCATGAAATATAAAAGGATAGGAAAAAATATATGTATACACCAGGACAAGGGGGGCACACGAGAAGACCAGGAGCAGGTAAAAATGCTACTAGCTTTAGCTGATGAATTTATGTTAACGCAAGAAATAACAGAAAACACAAGAAAAAACAACTGCCTAGATTTGGTATTCACAAACAACAGTAATCTAATTGATAATGTAGAAATATCCCCAACTATGATATCAGACCAACATCATTGAAATAACAACTAATATAAAGGCAACAGGAAAGGAAAGAACACGCACAACAGAAAGAAGCAAATTCGAAATTTTTAATTTTCACTCCAAAGCTATAAACTGGGAAGATGTGACATCCAGCATGGAAGTAATAGATTGGAAAACCATTTTCGAGGCCAAGACAACGGAAGAGATGCTAATGACGTTAGAGGAGAAGACGTTAGAAATTGTGGAAAAACATGTCCCAAAGATACAACAAAGAGGAAAGAGAAGCAGGTTCGAAAGACAAAAGAGGGCATTGTTCCGAAAGAGAAAAAGAGTGACTGCAAAATTAAGTAATTGTAAAGATAACAACATCAGAAAAATATTAAATGATAAACTACAAAGTATCGATGTCGTCATACAGGAACTAATCGAGAAGCATACAGAAAAAGAAGATGACGCTATAGAAGCGATAAAGGCTAACTCAAAGTACTTCTATAATTTCGCAAAAAGAAAGTCGAAAAACCAGCGACTATCGGACCTTTAAAAAATGAGAACAGTGATTTATCTGATGATCTAACAGAAGTATCTGAAATATTAAAAGCTCAGTATGAATCATCTTTCAGTATCCCAAAAACTGACAAATTGATATGCGATAGAAACGCGTTCTTTGAAGAAGAACCACAAGGGGAAAGTATAACGGATTTCGACTTTACGACGGATGATATTACACAAGCCATAGGGAAACTAAAAACACACTCAGCGGCAGGACCGGATAAATGGAATGCCACACTGATCAAAAACTGCAAGAATGCAATCGCTGAGCCCCTATACTGGATATGGAGACGATCATTAGACACGGGAGAAATACCGGGCATCCTGAAGAGCGCGAACATAGTCCCAATATATAAAGGAGGAGATCGATCCGAGGCCAAAAACTATAGGCCAGTGTCGCTTACATCTCATCTCACTAAAATATTTGAAAGAATAGTTAGACAGAAAATCTATGACTTTTTGGAAACTCAGAAAAAATTCAATGATAACCAACACGGGTTTCGTCAGGCAGATCATGCCTATCACAACTAATGGAACACTACAACAACATTATTGATTCACTTGAAAGTAATGAAAACTATGATGTACTATACACAGACTTTGCTAAAGCGTTCGACAAGTGTGACCACGGAATCATAATACATAAACTGAAATATATGGGAATAACAGGAAAAGTAGGGAAATGGATATATAATTTCCTTAGTGAGCGGAGGCAAGTCGTTACAGTACAAGGAGTATCTTCATCAGAATCAGAGGTCCTCAGCTCAGTACCACAAGGAACAGTATTAGCTCCACTACTCTTCATAATCATGCTAACTGACATAGATGAGGACGTTACCAGAGACAGCACAGTAACATCCTTTGCGGATGACACAAAGATCAGTAGAAAAATAAGAAACCCAGAAGACATAGGATCTCTACAAACCGACATAAACAAAATCTACAAGTGGACGGAAGACAACAATATGAAGTTTAACACCGAGAAATTTCAGCTATTACGGTACGGAAAAAGAGAAGACCTAAAGTCCATGGAATATTATACCCCAAATGGACAGGAAATTCAGAGAAATTCCAGAGCAAAAGATTTAGGGGTTGTAATGACAGATGATGCGAAATTTGAAACACAAAATAAGAGAGCAGTAAACAGAGCAAAGAGAATAACGGGTCAGATATTGAGAACCTTTAAACGAAGGGATAGGAATGTAATGATTCCTCTACTGAAAACCCTGATCATACCCAAATTGGAATACTGCTCGGTCCTAACATCCCCATATAAAAAAGAAGACATTAGACAGCTGGAGGGGATCCAAAGAAGCTTCACAGCCAAGATCAATGGGTGCAAAGAACTAAATTACTGGGAAAGGTTACGAGAACTAGACCTATATTCACTGGAAAGAAGAAGAGAGAGCTACACCATTATTTACACTTGGAAAATAATGGAGAAACTAGTCCCTAATCTTACTCTGAATCCCATAACTCCCCAAACAACGGTGGACGGTAGAAGCGGTAGACTGTGTCGTATTCCCAAATTGAAGGCGAGACAGGGAACATCCTTAACCCTGAAAGAAAATAGTTTTGTAGTGAGAGGACCAAAACTGTTTAATCAGTTGCCCAAAGACCTAAGAAACACGAAGGGAGTTGCAGTAGAAATCTTCAAAAGAAGACTAGACGCCTGGCTCAGAACAATTCCCGATGAGCCGTGTGTACCTGGCTATGTGAGGTAAAGAGCGCAAGAATCCAACTCACTACTTCACCAGGCCAACTCGAGAGGAGGGGAGACAAGCTTGACCTTCGCGAAGTAAGAAATCATCGCGCGGAACCTTTGTAAGGTTGTAAGGTAAGGTTAACTGTATATATATATATACAGTGGTGTAGTGCTAAATAAAGAAGTGAGAGAACGCATTTTGAAAGTGTTACTCAGATGCGGGTGGGACAATGGCGAGCGCGGCGAGCCCATACAGCTGGGGGTCCGGGGGCACTAAGCCCCCCGGGAAATCTTTTGAAATTTGACCAATTTCAGGGATATTTTGAGGTCATATGCACTGGATATTAGGATATATTCGAAGGTTGAAGATGCAGTATTTCCAGTGTCATTAGATATACGACATCCAGTACGATCAATAAAAATAGCTAACAACTGGAATGATTAACTAAAAAAAGTTAACAACTGGTACGCCGTGGTGACTGTTTCACCAGATCTTTATAGGCGAGCATTGCCTCAGTCGAAGCTAAAAGAAATGAAGCAGTTAATGATTCTTTCTCATATTTCTTCTAGGGGTGGGAATTAAAATTTCATGACGTTAGAGATTTGTAAGTTCGGATTTATTTGAAATAGTGAGGGAACGCCGTTCCGTCTACCAAAAAAGTAAGGGAACGCCGTTCCCACGCGTTCCCACAGCACTACACCACTGTATATATATATATATTTTTTTTATTATATATATATATATATATATTTATATATATTTATATATATATTTATATATATGTATATTCAAAGAATAGGCGTGGTTCACCAGCTCTACTCTGATCGAGTAGCGGGAGACTTGCCACCTCCACGTGTAGGTTTACATGCCTGTTCTTCCTGGATCCCTGAAGAGCGTGGCCTCATAAGATCTTATATTATGATCTTATGAGGACTTTCAGCTCTTAACAATGGCTTCAGCCTCTTCATCAGCCACTCGGACCTGAGAAGCTCTTAAGTATGTCCTGCTTCGATCTGAACACTAGGAGCATTTCTCGATGGTCTATCCTGGCTCTCACCCACCCACCTCTCCTCTCGTGACCGTACACAGCTTGGGAAGCAGTTGAGACTTCCTGTACAGCTCTCTCGCAGGACTGAGTATGAACAGAGAAAGCGTCCACTTTGAGTGGAGTTTTCCTGAGATCCTCGAGCTCAGTCAAGGTCATCTTGCATGTGAAAATAGGCTCGTAAATATTCTCTGATTCCCAGTTGATGAGATCCTCAGGTGAAGTGGCTTGCAGATTGACTTTGGGATTTTTATGGGCCTCACGGTCGTATCACCAAAGTCTCTTACTTCTCTGATCTTCTCTATCTGGCTCACAGAGCTGGGCAGTATTTAAATACATTTGTATTTAAATACATATTTAAATACATTTGTGTATTTAGAACTGTATTTATAAATACATTGTTTTTCATGTATTTAAATACAGTATTTAAATACTTTAATGAGTATTTAAATACAATGTATTTAAATACTCAAAATATAAAAATGTAAATACTTTTACTGGTTTAATACAGGTTCTGTACTAGCACAGTACGACGCGTCGACAGTGTAGTACAGCATGATTCATGTTTCAACGTGTCAGTTCAATCAGTTGTGTGCCACTCTTAGTCGAAAGCGGTTGATTTCTTTATCGTGTGCGTGTCATGGCTTAGTGAATTAGTGAATGCATATGTTAAAATTTGCATGTATTTAAAATGTATTTACAAATGTATTTAAATACAATTGATGTATTTTGTATTTAGTATCTAAATACATTCGTAAAATGTATTTAGTATTTAGTATTTAAATACATTTCTCCCATGTATTTAGTATTTAGTATTTAAATACATTCAATGTATTTATTGCCCAGCTCTGCTGGCTCACAGCAAAAGCTCTCTGATGCTCAATTTAGGGTGGCCCACTTTTCAATTTTTTTTTAAAAGTATAGGTTATCGATGTTTTTCCCATTATTTGGCACTATACTAGCACATTGGTACCATTTTTACAAAAATTGATCAATATTTAGGGGTCTCGCATCGACCTTGAAATTACGAGTTTTTTTTTTAAAATGCGTACTTTTTAACTTTTTACTGAATCAAGATAAATCATTAAGTAGGGATGTTTTCTTAATCCTCTTGATGAGAGAAGTCGTTTGGTGTGCCTTCCAATGTCATACGACTAACGGTTTAAAAGCTGTGCCTGCATACAGGTAATACCAATGTGCTAGTATAGTGCCAAATAATGGGAA
This sequence comes from Bathynomus jamesi, assembly GCA_023014485.1. Taxonomy (NCBI): domain Eukaryota; kingdom Metazoa; phylum Arthropoda; class Malacostraca; order Isopoda; family Cirolanidae; genus Bathynomus; species Bathynomus jamesi. Next base: position 18,430 of record JAJOZX010010444.1, read on the forward strand.
AAACCACGATCACCTATACTTTTCAAAAAAAGCTGCTGGGACTGACAGCAACTTTCCTTCTGTGCAATGAGGAGCCCAGGAGATGAGAATTGCTTGGCGGTGCCCCGCCGTTCCAAGGAAGTTCTGAAACACATGCCATATATTTCAATTTCATGGTTGTAAAGTAACCTATTTTTGTTCACGTTCAGTTCTCTTTTTAATTGACATTATGCTTCACGAATCTCATTACTAAATTGATAGCTATGAAAACTTAATCAACTGACCTTCACCATTTTACCATCCCAGTGGACAACAGTGTGCCTCGGTGGCGTGAAGGAGTCCTTCACAGCCGTCGCCACTTCACGGCGATGTGACACTCTTCCCCGGCGAGCCGTTTCTTTCGAGATGCTGAACGGATTGAGGTCTGCTGGTGGATCCGCCGAACGTGTGATAGCAGCCACAATGCTTACTACCTATGTAGAGAATGGAAAGTGGAAAGGAAACTGTCAAGAATACATGTGGGTTACGGGACACTTTAAAACTGACGCTATCGATGAATACTGTACACAAAACGTACCTGATTATTGGACATGCGGAAATGATCAGCCACTTTCATGACAGCAGGTGCATTAAGGATGCGGCGAGGAAGATTGACAGACACACTTGGCTCTTTCGGCAGGGGGAACGCTAGTTCTGTCTCCGACTCTCCTGACATGCCAGTATCATCATTCTCCATGGCCTCATCTCCGGTTTCGTATGCACACTTTGAGGTTTGCGGCTCCTGGCGAGGACGTTTTCTTCCTTCCTGTAGCTTTCTTTTTACAGCGAAAACTTTATCGTTCCCGCTCATCGTTGCCACCCGAGGACCACGTTGATCGAGGTAGAAGTCAATGTCTTCTTTCTTGTCCTTGTCGGACAGCAGTCGATTCTTCTTTATATCTTCGACAGCGTCAGATGCTCCGATATCCCACAGCTTGTCCACACTGTCCGAAAACTTCTGCCGTTTTCCTCCGGCGTCAGTTTCTCGTTTTCTGCTCTTTTGGAGTAAGTGCCACTCTTTCCACAATGCCTCTAGCTTCCGTTCGCAGTTGAGCTTTGTGATTGTTTTAATGCGGGCCATGTTCCAAAACTTTAAGACGTTGTTTACGGTTTCTTTGAATGCATCTTTCCTGTTAGCAGTGTACTGGATAACACTGAAGAAGTATTGCAAAACCTGCCGTGTTGTTGGCAATTCGCTACCACTGATGGAGGACGACGGTTGGCCAACTAAAAAAATTTCCGAGGCCGATCTTAGAGAAGGTAGCGATGTTATTTTCGCCTTTCCTTTTGATGACACTCTATTTGTAGCTTCAAGAGTTCTTCCAGTTATGGTTGCCATCGATTTGTCCATGACAAAGGATGAGGAACTCAGACAGAATTTCAAAATGTTATGATCTGCAAAAAAAGAAATAGGTTAGGTACCTGGCACAGGCATAGTGCATTTTCTAATTACCTATATACATTATACATTCCGCCCGGGTATGGTGACTCATTTTTTTGAAAAGTATAGGTGATCGTGGTTTTTCCCATTATTTGGCACTATACTAGCACATTGGTATTACCTGTATACAGGCACAACCTTTAAACCGTTAGTCGTATGACATTGGCAGGCACACCAAACGACTTCTCTCATTAAGAGGATTCAGAAAACATCCCTACTTAATGATTTATCTTGATTCAGTAAAAAGTTAAAAAGTACGCATTTTTTAAAAAAAACGTAATTTCAAGGTCGATGCGAGACCCCTAAATATTGATCAATTTTTGTAGAAATGGTACCACTGTGCTAGTATAGTGCCAAATAATGGGAAAAACCACGATCACCTATACTTTTAAAAAAAAATTGAAAAGTGGGCCACCCTAAATTGTTCATCCTCACTGCACAGGAATGAAGCCAGGATGTTCTCAGGATGTGCGTGGTAAGCTCCTCTTATCACTGCAGCAGAGATGATGTTCCTGACCTCGGTAGTCTGGTTCCTCAGCAACCTCAGGTTTGAAAAAACGTGTGCAGGACTAAATTTGAGGTGGTGCTTCACTTTGATGTCGTAGTACATTTTGAAGTAGAAGTTAAGGCAGAACTTCACGAGGACCTCGAGCCTCCTCAACACCTCCCCCTTCAGTCCGTGCTCCCTCATCCACAACAGCAAGATGGCCTGTGCAGTAGTGAGCCACCTGGATTGGTTCAGAGGTCCGCACTTGAGACCAGCCAACTGTGGACTGAGACTTCCAGACTTGATGGCTTTGATCAGAAGATAGCAGTTGTGCTGGTCTGTGGAGAGAGATTTGACTATCTCTACTGGCACCTCTATGATATCTTCAGTTCCTTCCACTCAAGAAGTTTTCCAATAGGCCCACTGAAGCCTAACCGCGGAGTTACAGGGCCGTCCAGCTTGATGATTAAGTGCCTCAGGGGGAGCTCGTTCACATGGAGCTGACAGATCATCCAGTGGCTATGGCGCCTCCAGACCACCCCGTGTTGGTGTTGGTAGAGTCTCCTCCAATCATTACAAGGCTCTCGTCAGCTCCGTGATCCAGAAGCCACTCATGCAGGCCCTGAGTGATCTTATGAGCAGGCTTTTCTCCTTCCTCAGGTTCCTCGGGAGTGAAATGGAAGAGGTACTTTCCTTGAGGCTCCCACGTGATAGTATAATGCTCCTCGATCACTTTGCCAGGATGAAATCTCCCTGTCACTTCGTCATATTTCAACACCTTTCTGTTCCTATCCTGCTTGCCATCAAAGAATATCTGAGAGATCTTCTCCTCTGACCTCTGCGTGAGAGCTTCATCTGATGAGGCCATTACTTCCTCCTTGCTCAGAGCCATCTATTGAGAGAATGTTGAACTTCGCCTTCTACGTCCAAATGGTTACAAAGATTCAAATGGAGTAGATTTGTTTTCTTATGTATGTATGTATTAAACCTGTGTTAGAGTTAAGCAAAGTTACTGTCTAAATGGCAACAAATTACGACAAAGGGTTAAAAATATGAGGTTGTGTTCAATTGAATATTCGGTATTTCAACACAGAACAGAAAACCGCAATTTTGAACATGATAACGCGATTTTTGGGAAAAGTTGCAGAAAAGAAACCCCTCTTAGAATTAAATTTTACATAAAAATACTGTACATATTAGCCAGAGTAAAATTCGGACTCGGAAAAGTATGATATGCTCTAATGTTCCATGCGATGATTTCTCATTTCACGAAGGTCAAGCTTGTCGTCCCTCCTCTCGAGTTGGCCTGGTGAAGTAGTGAGTTGATTTCTTGTATTCTCCACCACAGATAGCCAGGTACGCCCGGCTCATCGGGGATTGTTCTGAGCCAGGCGTCTAATCTTTTGAAGATGTCCACCGCAACACACTCGTGTTCCTTAGGTATTTGGGCAGCTGATTAAAGTCTTGGTCCACTGACAACAAAACTATTTTCTTTCAGGGTTAAGGATGTTCCCTGTCTAGCCTTTAATTTGGGAACACGGCACACTCGTCCTTTTCTACTTTCCACTGAATCCCTTCTAGCTGTCTAATGTCTTTTTTATATGGGCATGTTAGAACCGAGCAGTATTCCAATTTGGGTATGATCAGTGTTTTCAGTAGAGGAATCATTATATTCCTATCCCTTTGTTTAAAGGTTCTCAGTATCTGCCCAGTTACTCTCTTTGCTCTGTTTACTGTTATCTTATTTTGTGTTTCAAATTTCGCATCGTCAGTCATTACAATTCCTAAATCTTTTGCTTTAGAATTTCTCTGAATTTTCTGTCCATTTGGGGTATAGTATTCCATGAATTTTAGGTCCTCCCTTTTTCCGTACCGTGAAAGTTGAAATTTCTCAGTGTTAAACTTCATATTGTTGTCTTCCGTCCACTTGTAGATTCTGTTCATGTCTGTTTGTAGAGATCCTATATCTTCTGGGTTTCTTATTTTTCTACTGATCTTTGTGTCATCGGCAAAGGATGTTACTGTGATGTCTCTGGTAACGTCCTCATCTATGTCAGTTAGCGTGATGATGAGGAGTAGTGGAGCTAATACTGTTCCTTGTGGTACCGAGCTGAGGAACTCTGATTCTGATGAAGATATTCCTTGTACTGTAACGACTTGCCGCCGCTTACTAAGGAAATTATATATCCATTTTCCTATGTTTTCTGTTACTCCCATATACTTCAGTTTATGTATTATGATTCCATGGTCACACTTGTCGAACGCTTTAGCAAAGTCTGTGTATAGTACATCATAGTTTTCATTACTTTCTAGTGCATCAATAATGTTGTTGTAGTGTTCCATTAGATGTGATAGGCATGATCTGCCCTGACCAAAATCGATGTTGGTTATCATTGAATTTTTTCTTAGTTTCCAAAAGTCATAGATTTTCTGTGTAACTATTCTTTCAAATATTTTAGTGAGATGAGATGTAAGCGACACTGGCCTATAGTTTTTAGCCTCGGATCGATCTCCTCCTCTATATATTGGGACTATGTTCATGCTCTTCAGGATGCCCGGTATTTCTTCTGTGTCTAGTGATCGTCTCCATATCCAATATAGGGGCTCAGCGATTGCATTCTTGCAGTTTTTGATCAGTGTGGCATTCCATTTGGCCGGTCCTACCACTGAGTGTGCTTTTAATTTCCATATAGCTTGTGTAATATCATCTGTCGTAAAGTCGAAGTCCGTTATACTTTGCCCTTGTAGTTCTTCAAAGAACGCGTTTCTATCGCATATCAGTTTGTCAGTTTTTGGGATACTGAAAGATGATTCGTACTGAGCTCTTAATATTTCGGATACTTCTATTAGATCATCAGATAAAGCACTGTCTTCGTTTTTGAAAGGTCCGATAGTCATGTGGTTTTTCGACTTCCTTTTTGCAAAATTATATAAGTACTTTGGGTTAACCTTTATCGCTTCTGTACTGTCGTCGTCTTCTTTTTCTGTATGCTTCTCAATTAGTTCCTGTATGATGCAATTGATACTCTGCAGTTTATCATTTAATATTTTTCTGATTTTATCTTTACAGTTGCTTAATTTTGCAGTCACTCTTTTTCTCTTTCGGAACAATGATCTTTTGTCTCTCGAACCTGCTTCTCTTTCCTCTTTGTTGTATTTTTGGGACATGTCTTTCCATAATTTCCAGCGTCTTCTCCTCTAAGGTCATTAGCATTTCTTCCGTTGTCTTGGCCTTGAAGATGGTTTTCCGATCTTATTACTTCCATTCTGGATTCAACATCTTCCCAGTTTATAGCTTTGGAGTGGAAATTAAAAATTTGGATTTGCTTCTTTCTGTTGTTCGTGTTCTTTCCTTTCCTATTGCTTTTATATTGGTTGTTATTTCAATAATGTTGTGATCCGATATTATATTTGGGGATATTTCTACGTTATCAATCAGGTTGCTGTTGTTTGTGAATACCAAATCTAGGCAGTTGTTTTTTCTTGTGTTTTTTGTTATTTCTTATATATCGGGTGGCCCAAAAAAAACGCCTTGAGATTTGAACCTCAATAACTTAAAAAATATGCAGTTCACAATTCCAAAATTTACATAACTTTTACTTTAATCTATTGGTAAGCCATCATAAACATTTCAGACCTCTACAAATACTTGTTCCACAGCTGAGGGAACAATGATGTATGGTGAAAAAGAAACCGAATATCCTAAATGCTAAATGTTTATAGCTGTACCTGGCAACTATTTTAAGACTTATAGTAGTTTCCTTAGCCTATTGATAATAATCTGTTTTTCTCTGAAAAACGTCGAGATATAGGCTACGCCCATCTTAAATACTGTTTTTTAAACTTACCCTTCAAATTATGGTTCTAACTAACTGTGAAAGAGCGGTGACTGAAAAGTGTTTCTTGGAAAAAAGATGGACTGGGGCAAAAATTTTGAGGGAATTTCCAGGAATAACTTCTAATGTTATGTCTGTGAATAGAAGAATTAAAAAACTTAACGCAACCGGTTCGACGGTACAGAAGCGTGGAAGTGGTCCGCCCAAAACAGTTTACACTCAAGACAGTATAGCAATGATTGAAATGATGAGCTTATTTCAAGAGGATCGACTGGGTCACACTGCTCTCGGTGGAAAATTGCAAGAAATTTAGGAATCAGTCGAAGTTCCATAAAAAGAATGCAGAGAACGGTAGCACTTAAAGCATTTAAAAGGATCCATGTTTCAAGACGTGACAGCAATGTAAGAGCTAAAAGAAAAATTCGTTGTAGAAAATTGCTTGATAGATTTTCGTTCAATGATGTTAAAAAAATAGTTTTTACAGATGAAAAAAGATTTCACCATCGAGATTGCTCGAAACTCTGGAACGATGTTGTTTATGGTCGGCGTAAGAAAGACATTCCTCCATCGAGACTTTACCACCAGACAAGTCGGTTTTCAAAAAAAATCATGGTATTAGCAGGTGTATCGTGGAATGGAAAGACGAAAATTCATTTCATTTCAGAAAAAAAAAAAATAAAATTTAGAAACCTATCTTTTGCCTGATTGTCGGCGTCTGTATTATGGAAACGTTTTCATACTCCAACAAGATGGTGCTACAGCTCATACTAGCAAGTTCACACAGGATTATCTACAACAGAATGTAGTCAACTTCATTGGAAAAAACGACTGGACCCCGCAATCACCTGATTGCAATCCCATGGATTATTGCATATGGAACACTCTAGCAGAGAAGATTTATGAAGGCCGAACAGAAAAGTTTACAGAAGTGCATTTAAAGAAAAAAATACTCGAATGTTGGAACAAAATAACATTAGCAGAAATCAGAAAATGTATCTTGTCGTGGAAGAAAAGGTTAAGATTAGTTTGTAAGCAGGACGCGGACATATTGATCATATTTGTTGATAAGATGTGAATAATAAAAAATTTTCAGTTTGATATTCATTTTTTTTCACCATACCACATTGTTCCCTCAGCTGTGGAAAAAGTATTCTATGTAGAGGTCTGAAATTTTTATGATGGATTATCAATATATTCAGGTAAAAGTTCTGTAAATTTTGGAGGTGTGAACTGCATATTTTTGAAGTTATTAATGTTCAAATCTCAAGGCGTTTTTTTTGGGCCACCCGATATATATATGGGAACGTTAAATTTCAGTATGGCCACTATTTTCAGCAAGGGAATCATTAAATTCTTGTCCCGCCTAAAGGTTCGCAATACCTGTCGAGTTATTCTTTTTGTTTTGTTTGTTGCCACCTTGTTTTGTCTCAAATTTCGTATCGTCGGTCATTGATTAAAACTCATAAGTCTTTGATTTTGAGTTTCTCTGATTTTCCTGTCTATTTAGTAGTTTCTGGGTTTCAGTTAATTTTTTTATGTATCTTAAATCTGAAAATTTAAGGTGTTTAGTTTCATAGTGTTGTCTATTTGTAAAGATCTTATATCACCAGAGTTTCCAATTTTTCTGCTAATTTTTGTAACGTTAACAAAGAACGTTACTGTACCAAATTGATTATTTCATTGTCTATTATCGGTTAGCTTGATTATGAATAATAGTGAAGCTAATATTGTTCCTTCTGGTACTGAGATACGTACCTCCGATTCTGATAATGTTCCTTGGACTTCCTCTCTGAGGAAGTCATAATTTAGATCCATTTTTGCCTATTATTCACACATTTTGTTTTGTGATATTATACCATGATCACACTTGCCGAAAGCCTTGGCACAGTCTGTGTATCACCATAATTTGCATTGTTTTAGCGCATCAGTGATGATGATATGATGTTCTAATAGCTGTGATAGGCACGATCTTCTTGATCGGAATCTTGTTGGTTCCCATTCGATCTTTCCTGCGCATCTAAAATGTAAATTTTTTGCATAACTGCTCTTTCAAATATTTTGGTGAGATTAAACGTCAGTGACACTGGCTGGTCTGTAGTGCTTTGCTTGAGATCTACTTCCTCCTTTATATCTATAAACAATGTTCGCTCTCTTCAGGATGTAAAATCAAAATCCCTTATATTTCCTCATTTTAGTTCTTGAAAGAAAGTATTTCTGTCCTATATTATTTTATCACGTTTGTGGGTACTGAAAACCGATTGCTAACGAAATTTTAATGTTCCAGATATTTATTTCAGATCATTGGTTCGTTCATTATTTTCTTTCCTTAAAGGTTCAATAGTCGGACAATTTTTGGTTGCTTCTACAGCATTTTTTCTCTGTGAATGTTTCTCAATTAGAGGTTTTATGTTTTATGTTTGGAGATGAAGAGACCCGGTTCTTGCTCACAACACATCGTCGTAAGGTCAAGGTCAGGTCACAGATGTTGGTGTGACTTTGTCGTCGTTCCGACATAGTTCTTGTTGTCTGCAATTCTTTAATTTGGAGCCACTTTTTTCTTGCGGAACATTGTACACTTTTGTTTCTCGAAATTAATTTATCTTTCCCTTTGGTTGTGTTTTTTGGAACATGTTTTACCAAATTTTCCTGATTCTTAACTTATGAGCATCTCTTCCATCATTTTATCCGTGAAGATGGTTTTCCAGTGTATTGTTGACATGCTAAATTTCATACCTTCCCAATTTGTAGATATGGTATTTAGATTAAAATTTCATATTTGCTTCTTTCTATAATTTTTTTTCAGTCATCATCATAGTGGTTGATATTTCAATAATGTGGTCTATATCAGACCACATTAGTGGTGACTTGGGGTTACTTTTAGGCATTACTTCTTGTTTGTGAATGCTAGATCCAGGCAAATATTTTTCTGATGTCACTTGTCATTTGTTTGGCTTCATTTATTTATTTATTTATATATACACATTTCTTATATTCTTTCGTATTTTATAAATGGGAAATTGAAGTGTCCGCAAAATATGATATTGGGGGCTAGGGAGTTCAACTTGTATCAAATTTCTGATCGCAGTAATTTTCACAGAATTTAGCAGTTAGTGTTAGGTGTCCAAAAAAAATATATAATATTATGATGATGATGATAATAATGATAGATTTCACACTTAAAAACATGAAATTAATGACAGATGCAAACCCACAAGCAAAAGGAAAAAAATTATTCGAAGGTCTTGTGTGTATTCAACTTTTTTTATGCAGAAAGGAGGGGCCAAGGGAGAATGCTCGCAAAAGCCCCCACCCCCATCCTATAGAAGAAAAAGAGGGCCAAAATCAAGGTCGGTTTTTTTTTAGATATCTAGACACTCTGCGTTTGAAAAATGGGAGGTCATAGACAGGGGGAAAAATGGATTGAGGAAGATTGTTCCAGAGTTGACCGGTTGAGTAGATGAAAGATTGAAAATACTGAGGAGGCATGCAGTTCGAGAGTTTGGAAGAGCAATGTCCGTTATAATAGCGAAATTAAAGAGAGAGTGAGGCAACATTGCTGCCTGCGAAGAGAGAGAATTGAAGACAGTCAGAAAAAGGCGGGGAATTGATGAGACGAAAAGCCTTTGATTCTACCCGGTCAAGTACAGCTGTATTGGTTGAGCCACCCCATACATGAGAAAAATACTCCATACAGGGGCGGACAAGACAGAGACAGCAATTGAGCGGGGGTGAAGAAACTGCGGAGGCGGTACAGCAAACCTAACCTCTTAGAAGCTGTTTTGGAAAGAGAGTATATATGATCTTTACAGGAAAGATCATGAGAAAAGGAAACGCCAAGAATATTAAGAGAAGAGAAAGGATTGAGTTGTGTATTGTTGAAGTTAAGGGGAGAGTCGTGTGGAAGATTGTGACGAGTTGACAGATGAAGGAACTGAGTTTTTGAGGCATTAAAAGCTCATTAATAAATAAAAGGAAGAGTGGGTGACAGGACAGAACTCTGAGGAACACCACTGTTCATAGCTTTAGGAGAAGAACAGTGGCCATCTACAACCGCATCTATAGATTGGCCAGAAAGGAAGTTAGGTATCATTCCCAGACGAGGTATATTGTTGAATACACGAAAGGCCTTGAATAAGTTTTTCTTTTTCGCTGTGGGCTTGCATCATATATACGAAACAACCTCTCGATAACGAAATTATTAGCCAAATAGCTATCGTTCTAGAGAGGTTGTTCGTTATAAAGAGGTTTTCCTTTGCCGATATTGGTAGTGCACATTTTAATGACCTATTTAGACCCTCATTAGTTATTTATACATACTTTATATAGTACTGTATATTCAGTACAGTATATTAAATGCATTACTTAAAAGTATTTCTTTGTGAGGGAGAAACATTCTCGCCAGTTAAACATCAGCCAATCAGCATGCCGCTTACTTTCTTGATCGATGAAATGGCGGTTGAGACGAACACGTGCAGCTCAGGCTGAGTTGGCGAAAAGAACACCTTATATAGAAACGTGTTTTCGATAAAGAGGTTTTTCGAAATGCCCAAGATGTTCAGTAAAGAGAGGTTTTGTTATAGTGGAGAGTTGTTATTGAGAGGTTTTACTATATATATATATTATGTATATATGTTACAGTCAAAGTGTGTAACCAGCCATTTCGCGTAATGGCTGAAACTTTGTCATTTCGCGAAATGGCTGTTTCACTTGGTCATTTCGTGAAATGGCTAAAATGACTTTTGTCATGAATTCATAGAAGTAACAAACATCACAATAAAAAATGCAAGAAACTTCACTTTTTTCTACGTGAAGGTCAAAATATGATAATTAAAACCCACTCTAATAGACAGAATTTATTTCCACAACAGTTTCGATGCCCACTGACATCCTCTTCGGGTGGATACAGAAAAACGAATGAACCAAAAACAAGAGGGAAAACAGTCCAGGGACCCTGGACTGTTTTCCCTCTTGTTTTTGGAAGATTCAGGTGCATATTGGGAGCTCAGGGTAGCATCACTTGGCTTAGAACTCGAAATCCGCCAGTTGGCTTAGAAGACTAAGAAAGCAGATGTGTGTATATATATATATATATATATATATATATATATATAAATGTTATACACAAGCCACTCGATTTCCCATAATACCCCATGTTTTATATTCAATATTTAAAACAGCCCTTGAGATAAACGTCGAGTGTCATCGACTCGTGCGACGCTCTCCTCCCCCACTTTTTTCTTTGTTCTTAAATGCTTGCCTCGGTGCGTTTTGGACTCGTAGGAGGGATGGAGCACGAAAACAGAAGCGGACCCGTCAGAATAGATCTGGCGCTTCGTCGGGAATGAGTGAAAGGCCGGGTAGCGCTGGAATTTCTCCGAGTAGGCCTTGAAGGGATTTGCTCGTTAAAAAACTAAATTTTGAGTTATTGAGTGAGATTCGAGATTTGAGTTCGAGATATGGAGTTTGAGAGAATATGGAGATTTTGAGTTTATGAGGAAATAGTGAGAGCCGTTAACCTAAACTACTGCGAGGGATGTAGTGGATGGGCAACGATAGAACTTAAATTATTTAATTAATGTTAAGACTAGTTTAAGCAAAAACCTGAACTTGACCGTACTATATTTCAAATTCGAGACTGAACTTGTAGCCACATGTGACTTAAATTTATTGATTAAAAGCTATTCAAACCAACTATTTCATTATCAAATACACACTAAAATCGGGGGTACAGAAGTAAGCGGAAGATAAAGAATTCACGCAGAGGGTCACTAACTTAAAGAAAGATCTATTATAACTTCAATTTACTCATCGAGCATTTACAGTGACCTTCGAGAATAAACAATTTGTAATAAGGATCCGTCTCCCCTGACAACGGACATTTTTACTCTTTATTACAAACCGGTGAAGAAGTAGGGGATAAACAAATTTTTTATTACATAAATAACTTTTCCAGTTGCCAGATTGCGCTATACAGATATTCTTGACAGTTGGCTTAGAAACCCGTCAGTCGGCTTAGAAGGCGTAACCAGCCATTTGGTATATATTTTCCCATCTCCCCAGTTATTCCTTAACATCGTTTATATATACAACCAAAATAAATAAATAAAACACCATTACATCATTCTGTTTACTTAGACGAGTTAAGGGAAAATAATTAATGAAATATATAGGAAATAAATATACATTCAAAAATAATATACAGCAAAAATACACACATTAAGCGAAGGATATATATATATATATATACACATTCTTAAATAATAATATTAGTACAGGATAAAACTATATAACCATTTAATATATGTACGAGCAAATACGCCCTTTATATATATATATATAAACACCATAACTTGTATAAATAATAATAATAGTATAAGATTAAACTATATACCCATTAATATGTATATATAAACAGCAAACCGTATAGAAAATCAAAATACGTGCACTATGTTCTACCGCGCTTAACTAAAATACTAAACTCGCATGTGATCGACTCTACAGTTACATCATTGTTGCTTTGTACTATACAATAAATACGATTTAGCATTATTTCGCCACTCAAGGTGTGCGGGTGCCTATACTCGATGTAAAGGGCCTTCATATCATTCGATACTATTTTTGTGCCCACCTTACAATTGGTTGGCAAGTTATCTTTAAACACGGACAGAATACAATCAAAAGCACGCACATAGAGGGCGTCGTTAGCCACAACATCATTATTAAATTCAAGTTTATAAACACTCCTTTCCAATTGAGAGTTTTTTCTTACCGATCCGAGCTTTTCAATCGTGAACTCTTCTTCACAACGCATAGCGGCAGTTGAAATAATCTAAATCGTAACGACAGCTGCTCATTATATAAAGATACAACTCTTCAGGGTGAACAGTGGAGGCGAGCTCAGCCCTGTACTGCTCAAGTCCTTTGTACCAAAGTTCATGATATTTCGAAGAGTCTAAACCTTTTAAATAAGCATCCAGCTGTTGGCCATTCTCGCCATGTTCATTCTTACATTCGGTAAACTCGTCGAGCAGAGCGGTGTATGCGTATTCAAGAACCGTATCAAAATAAACCATATCCGTAAGACGTGCGTCTAATATAGGTTTTACTTTGAGGAAACCAACGATTTCAAACATTCTGTCGAGGATGAAGCGGTTTCGCGTGGGGACAAGAACGTTATTATCAGTTGCATTCTTTCACATCAGTCGTATATCAATGCATGGATGATCGTCATTTATACACAACGTACAAACAATGGCATATGAGGGGGTATCAGTAATCTGTTCTCTTCTTGTACCTACACCTGCAGATATTTTATAACGCTCCTCATCCCACTTCTCAATATCACGAAGACTATTCATCTCCTCAACACTTAAATAAACAACATTACGTTTACCAGAGTTTGTTTGTCTACAAGTTGTTTCAAGTACATAGTTAATATCACCAGTTTTACGTCTGAACACACGCAATGACTTCGTCACGGACACGTCGTATACGGCATTGAGAATGCTGCTCAAAGGAAGCTCCATCGTTTTCTATTGTGAGAGAGCACAACCAGTCGGGTCAAGCTCTGAGATGACAATGAGCAACTGGTGCGAGGTTTGGCTCGGAGACAGGTGTGGAGGAGTGAGTCATACCAAGCGTTAATGTTTCGTGTACGGGTTTGTTCTAGCATGAAAAAAATCATGCGAGTACTTGTACCCATTATACCAGGCAATTTTTCCGATACATGGGGCAATATCGGTTTTAATGTTTTATCGGAATCCGCACTAGACGTTCATTTCCACAAACTAAACACATTTTATTAACAATCTGGCGCACTATTTGAGAGAAACATGTGCCCGTATTTATCCTTTTTGTTTAACACTCGATACTCGTCTCTAAATTCTATTCAAAACTCACACAGGCCCTTAGCCACAACTTCACTGCGAACCTCATGATATATATGAATGTAGTGGTAAAAGTATTTTAGACTATCCATTATGGCGAGATTTACATTCTCAGCTCCAGGGTACGCGTACTCGGTATGATGCAGCCTGATATAATACCGCCTGTCATACCACTCATCAACAAGACTCGCTACCCATACCCGTTGCTTCTCTTCTGCTTCTTCTTTCACTTCACGGTATATGTACGCTTTTATACAGTTTAGCCCAACAACGTAGTCCATTACATCGTTTGTGCCGCGAAATCCGGCAATGTTCTCGCCAGAATATCCATAGAGTATTTGAACATCTTGTTCCTCAACCTTCGCACGGTTCAATGTAGCCTTAAAAGTCTCAAAGGAAGGAGGGCTAGGGAGTCTCAGTATTCACCACATCTTCCGACTTCATCGAATACCACTTCATAAACGTCGAACACGCAGTCTCAGAAGTCGCCATCACTTCTTTTTATCTACGAGAGAATTCTTCAAACATACGTCTGAGATCCAGGGCTTCCAGCGGCCAACTAAGCACGCGCATGGGTAGAGATATGCCCAGTAGTGGCAGGAGTCACGTGAATATTTGATTGATCTTACAGTGGGCGGAGCTTAGGACTTTTTCCTGGACATACGCACACACACAAAGGAGAAAATGGAACCCTTACTGATACATTTACATATTCAAATATACATAATAAATAAACATATCGTTAACAATAGACATATATAACATCCAAGTACTATGGTACCCAAAGGGTACGGGATCATAGGTGCCAGGCACCTGGTAACGTTTCCTATAGGTGTTACGACACGCCTTTGTGCCCCTAAGTTCCTTCACGCCGCCCAATTTCTGTGGCCGAAAATTGTGGGTCCCTACAGTCAGTTGGGGTGGTTGGTCACCCTCATCTTCTAAACACATTAGCTCCTTCAACGAGTCAAAGTTAACGACCCGTCGGTTCGTCAGGTTAAGTGTGATGCCCTTCGCCTTCACGATATATTTCAGCTCTTCCCCCACCCTCACCCGCACCCAATAAGTTTTTGGCCTTGTTGATACAAAGGAGTCAGCGTATGCCCCATCACCATACTCATCCTTGATCTCGTCAGTCAACTCTCCGAGGAATTCCCCAAGAGGAGGCATGTATTCACCCTCCCTCTCTGTGAATATTACGTTATCTGTGTCAGCGTACAGCACCCTCCGCCCAAGAGAGTGTAGTAGTCCCCAAAGCTTGATGCGTGCGTATGCCGTTGTGAAGCTGGCTACAGGTATGTTTGTAACACGTGAGGTATCTGTGGCCAGTTTGGTAATGTTGTACTTCATTATGTACGTGTTACCAACATTCACGATCTCCATAACCTCTTTATCGGGATCATTGGTATAATCCCACACCTCATTATAACTTTGGGCCAATGAACGTTCCCCCTACCTGTCTTCTGTGCAAACTTGCCCCAAAGACTATTTAGGCACAACTTTGCACTAAAGCGCTTGCCTGGGTTCTAAACAATTTGGGCCCGGTCAAGTTGTATCCGTTCACGGTCACGATAGCGCTGAATATACGCCGATTTTTCGCCCTCGCTCTCAACCCCTCGTGGGTAGCCTGTTGCTTCTACTTTATCCTTCAAAAATGTATTTATATACGGCGTGAAAAGGTTGGGTAGTTTCTGAAACCTCCACACCTCATATATCTTTAATATTCTGTAACCATGGTTGACGGCTAGGGACAGCTTAGGACTTGTATATATACCTCTGATCTTCCGTTGGTTGGTTGTTTATTACAGGACCCATTGTTCTTCTCTGCGGACTTCACGCACAGGGGAAAGATGAGCTTGCGATCTATAACGACGGGTAAGATCGGTATCTATAAATCCCGAGGGGGGAGCACGTCTACGAAAGAAAGACCGAACTAGTACTTGTTCAAATTTGTGGAGAGCACTTCGGTGGTGGGCAGGTCAGGTCCCACCAGTTTTTCAGGTGCACCTACGGGGTAAGGATATAAAGAACAGAAGTCGTAGTAATAGAGTTTCACGCCCTCCGTAGGCGGAAAGTATAGAGTGAATGGGTTTGTACGCCCTCCGAACATACTGTAACCGCATTTGAGAGGATCCATCACCATTGAGCGCTTGATCGTGTTTATTTCTTCACGGTACTGTCCATCTGTTTCCATTCGTGCATCATACTCGTGCTCCCACAAGATCTTGTGAGTGAACTGGGTGCCTATAAGCTGATCACGGGTGCGGGTCCATGCAAGACTGTCGGCAGGAGATCTACCTACGATATCGACCTATCTCCTACGATTCCACACGCAGGACGTGGGCATCCATGCCACCAGCAACCGTTAAAGGAGTACACAGTCTTCTCACTAGTGGCACGGTCTTCGCTTAGACCATCAACCCAAAAAACACGACCATTGACCTTAATGGGTACTTCTCCTGTGTTGCGGGCGTGTTTTATTTATACTCAGATCTGCTGCTGTATGTGTATGAGCCAGTAAATAGCCTTATGTCCATAACTGCGAGGGTTCTCTCTGTGAATGACGGCTAAGGTGTCTTTAGGCATGAAATCATTCTTGAACACAGTAAAGCACAATAATGCGTTTGTGGTTAAGACTTGCAGCGGATCACAGTTGAAACGGTCTATGTGCATCCTTCTAAAGGTCTGGAAACATACTCTAAGCACGCGCACATCATTCATGCAATAACGCTCACATTCATCAGCTATATTGTAAGGCTTAGCTTCATTAAAACTGTTGTAGTATCGGTCAAAATCTTCACGCTCACTATCACTCATGTTGGTGTAGTTAAAGTATTGTTTGGGGAGGTAGTCCTACGTAATTTAAAGTGTCGCTAGTGAGGAAAATGTAAGGGAAATATCCTTTTGAAACTTCGGCGGCTACACCCATCACCTTGGGTAGCTTGGCTAGTTTATAAGGTGTGAATAATAAAGTATCTTTAAACTGAACATTACCAATTATTTGCATTTGTATAAGTTTTTTCCCCTTTTCAACGGGTCGCCTATAAATATCTCCGATGACTCGTGTTCAAGCAGTTCCTTCTAAAGGAACTGTGTGTTAAATTTTGCTCCGTTATGGGCAAGAATATACAGTCATCTTTTTGAACTTGTCCGTTAACTTGACAATATAGGATACAAAGAGTTTCACACAACTGTCGTGTGCGATCGTTTTAAAAACTTTTGTCCGTTTACCATCACACTCGACTGCCATACACTCATCGCAGATAGTCTGGCTTACGAGTAGATGTGGGATAAACTCTCTTGTTTCAGGGTTTGTGTAAGTTTGTATATCGTAGTACACGGTTATACAGGGTTTATTTTTAGGCTTAGCATCTTTCATATAACACATGCTTTACTCCGTCCGCCTTATATTTCTCATGGCATGTAGGACAGTGAATTTCATCACATTTATGCTTGAATTTCCCCCAATTATCCATCATATGAAACATACTGTACCACATTCACAGATTCTCATTTTCCTGCAAGTGCCAATTGACGTATGGAGCTCAAACCATTTATTATTGAAAAATGTACGTCTGCACACATTACACACCCTCTTCTCAGCTTCAACTACACGACTTTCACATTTGGGGCTTTACACTGCTCACATACCATGTGACATTTTACAATGCTTCACAATATCATCCGCAAACTCGTGACATCCCTTACACAAATCATGATGCCGTCCATATTTTCGACTTTTATCATAACTCGCGTAAAGGTCCCTTATATTGCGGATGGGGAGATAGTTGACCATGACAGTCCTAAAATAAGTTGAGGTCTCGCGCGATCTCTCACACAGTTTTTAAAAATGTACACAGTCCAACGACGATCATCCATTCCAAATACAACTATACGAACATTCATTTCCTGCTCTACCCTTCTCAGCTCTTCAGAACCCATATTGCAATCAAACTCAAGCTTGCAATCTGAAGCCAGTTTACGGCCACGCTGCACAACCGTAGGCAATCAAATTTTTTGGGCCCATGTATTTACCACAGTAAACATACAGGCCAAGACTATTGCTATAAAGCCGCAACCACGATCGGCGTTTATATGTCGCCTGTAAGTAGCCTGAGAAGTGAAGTTAAGAGTATAAGGTGTGGCACTATAACCCGCAACCCGGAATACTCTGTCAATATCTACGATGAAGTTGTCCATATTGAAGGCTGTACTACATTGAGAGGCCTTCATTATACGCAGTGTTGGGCACTAAAGCGTTAATCCGATAACAGTTAATTAACGAAGTTAACTTTTTTTAACGGACTATTAACGGAAGTTAATGTCCATTTATCGTTATCGGACCAGTTAACTTCCGATAACTCGATAGTTAGTCTGTTAAAGTCCGTTAACACGTTAACTGCGAGGAGTCATTCACGGAAGATCACCGCTCCGCGAATGAATTCAAACCGCCATAACTTCAGTCTGCTTCCAGATCTCGCAAGGGGAGGTTGGGGAGGCCCAAGAGGTCAAGACTGGCAGTTGGGCCTAACTTTGAGAAGTTGGTCTTTCTGAAGGGCAACCAGCACATTGTGTCATAGTCTTTAATAAATGTGCCTAAAATTTAATTTTACCTTTCAGTTCCCGCCATAATAATTCTCTGGTAAATTAAAATTTAGTTAATGGTTAGTGGTTACAAGGGTTTCAAAACATGTACCGGTAATCAGTACATTTTTTATTAAAAATAAAAAAAAAGTTATTAAGCAAAAAAGTTGCAAAACTTGATAAAAATACAGTTAAATACCTATTTATTGTTGGATTTTGCATAAATAAACATTTTCTATGGGTTTTAAAGCTTTTTTCCTTGATTTTTTTAAATGTTAGTAAAGAAATAGTTATTGTTAACGGATTATCGTTAACTTCCGTTAACTTTGTAGTAAAATTATCGGATTATCGTTATCGGAGTTAAAAATTGGGGTTAACGGATTATCGTTATCGAAGTTAACTTTTTGGTTAACGGTGCCCACCACTGATTATACGCCGCAAGATATATTCTATATCTACATTGGCCCAGCGTCTGAATGGTATTACTACCCAAAAATCATCTACAACCCCGTCATCTGACCCGAACCCGAAGGACAACCTCGTCCTGACTTCACGTTCGTTGCGGTTCTGAAGGGCAAACTCCACAATACGTTCAACTAAGCACCGCAGTCTGTGTTCATCACCGTTGCTATACAGGGTTCCAGGGTCTATTACTGGGGATCTAGCAACCGGTACACTCCTGGCACGTTTTATACCTGACGTGGAAGGTTCTTCATCGTCGTGCCTCCGCTTTGAACAGCCACGTGGTGGAGGTGTCGCTGGTGAGGGTTCATCAGCAGAGGCGGAGTCTGTAACCACAACTATACTGTCATCGGGGTCATCTGTAATATCGATGATGGCGGGGAGCGCTGTACCCTAACGTCATTCACAGTTCTGTGGAAGAAGAAAAACAAGAATATAAGGAGGAACACTTAAATTTTGTTATATTTTGTAAATGTTCCACTTAGGGATGTGACGTGTTAGAGATGGAATCTGTAGAAAAATTCAAGCTCACAAACCCGTGCACGTGTATTATATCTGGCCCTACAGGATGTGGTAAAACTGTTTATGCTTAAAATCATTAAAGATAAGGGGGAGATGTTCTCAAAATTTGTGCATAAAGTAATATGGTGCTTTTCGACGTAGCAGTCAGTGTTCAACGAGTACCAAGATGATATTTTGTTTCACAAAGGCGTATATGACGTTAATTCGTTAAAGGGAAATGAGCATCCAGTCATTGTAATTGACGATCTCATGTTGGAATTGGATAAAACGTTTGCCGAGACATTTAGTGTTCTCCCACCATCTTAACAGCGTATTCTTCATTAATCAGAATCTATTTTTCAAAAATAGATACATGCGCGATGTGTCGTTAAATACACAATATCTAGTCTTATTGGCACAACGTAGAGATGTGTTACAAATTGGGGTATTAGCCAATCAAATGTTCCCGAATCAGCGTAAGGAGTTTTTGGAAGTTTATAAAGAAGCTACAAGTCAGCGTTACGGATATTTGTTTTGTGACATTCACCCGCGAAACACGTTTAGGGTACTTCTAAGAACGAATATATTCCCAAACGAGCCTGAAACGGTGTATATTTCATAATGATAAATAGGCTAAAGAAATATGTGAATTAATAAAAATCTATCATCGATTGCCCCGGGCATTGCAGTAGATGTTTGTTAAGAATATCGACTCCGCCTTTTTAAAATGCATCTTTGAAATCTGCCTTAATGTTATAAAATGTAATGTACCAATGAAATCCCCTCATAAGGTTCGCTTACGTCGTTAAAAGAACATAATACGTACGCTCGCTCGTAAAAGTCAAACTGTGCGTAAGAAAAAGCGAATTATTTTTCAAAGAGGTGGATCATTCCTTCCCATCTTATTTTCCGTTATGGGACTTTTACTGACTAGATTAATATAATGAAGAAAGTGGTAGTGATTCAGCACGAGGTGTATGCCTCATTTTGGAGTTCAAAGACTCCAAACACGGTTCTAGAACCCAGTAAAAGCAGGTTTAAAAGAATGGAAAGCGAATTGATAGACCTATTAATTAAATAGCGACTTTCTGAGTGATCGATGATACGATCCCTAACTACGGATTCCAAAAGTTTGCTGACAATCGACTTTAAGCTAATAGGCCTATAATTGCTAGCTACTGTGCTGTCTTCTTTAAAAATGGGTGTAACGTTAGTTAATTTGACGTCTTCAGGAATAAGCCCCGCTTCCAGTGACTTATTAAAAATTTTTGTTAATGGGCCTACGATAACGTCTTTCAAATCTTTCAAGTGTCTAGGATAAAGCGCGTCAGGGCCTGGAGCCTTGTTAACTTTTAGCTTATCGATATAGTGCGCAATCCCACCCTCGTAAACAGTTATTTCATCCAAAATAGTCTCGTTGCTAAATGGAACGATATCGTCCACATCGGGGACATTATTGACTTCTTCTACGGTAAAAACTGTCGCAAAAAAGTTGTTAAAAATACCCGCCATCGCCTGAGCGTCGGAAGCCAAAGTGCCGTTAGCGTCCACTAGATGGCATATGTTATCTTTTATCGGCTTACGATTATTGACGTCGTCAAAAAACTTTTTCGGATTATGTTTACTATCCACAGCTACAAATATCAAACTTACGCTTAGCATTCCTAACATCTTTTAACCTGACGTCTAAGCTGGATACATCTATTAAAGTTAGCTATCGTGCTATTGCGCTTATTAAGTCTATACGCTCTGTTACGCTCGTTTATGAACTCCCCTATTTCCTTAGTCCACCACTTGGGCCTACCATGATTACTAGCCCGCTTGGGCCTACGCGGAATAAACTCCCTTTCGATATTCAAAAAACTTTCTTTAAACGCCTCCCAATGAAAATTTGCGTCATTACCCATAAATAAATTATCCCAGTCCACTACTCTCATCCTATCCGCAAAATTATCAAAATTAGCCCTACGAAAATCAGGGACTTCTATTACGTTACTATCCTTACTGTTTTCTATCAATAGTTTAAACTTAATAATTTGGTGATCACTACATCCCAAACTCTCACCTACTTCTAAACCTTCGACTATATTTTCGTCGTTCGTCATCACCACGTCTAAAATATTGTCACCGCGCGTTGGTCCGGTAACCATCTGTCGTAAAAAATTATCTTCCATAAACTCAATCAGTCTCAAACCCTCATCATTACCATAAGTCTCGTAATTAACGTTAGGGCAGTTAAAGTCTCCGACAACTATACTATCCCAATTATTAATGAAGTTACTAAGAAGTGTGTAAAATCTAGTATCGGTATCGAGGGTTTGAACGGGAGGTCTATAAACAACAAATTAAAGCTAATACTACGCGCCCTAACTTCAACGCATATCGCATTAATTGCTGCCGGAAAATCTATCTTAACCTCGATAGCAGTAAGGGAATTACGAATGTACAGCAAAACGCCGCCACCAATCCTATGTAACCTATCATTAGTAAAAAGTTTAAAATCTGCTATATCAAGTTCCCCCAACAAGTCCCGAGTTACGATATTTAACCACGTTTCAGTGATAGCAACTATATCGTAGTTGCCGGAATAAATTATCGCCTTAAATTCGTTTAATTTATTTCTAATAATTATTTTTTTACCACGGGTCGGCGTTTTAAACTATTTTTCACGTCGGGCCGGCGTTTCCCGGACCCACAACGTTTAAAGAGGGCTTCGACCTATACAGCTTTCGAACGTTCTCATCGATTAACCTACCTAGCCTATCATTCCCTATTTCATTGCAATGCACCCCCATCTTTTTTATAAAAAAGCTAGGATCACTAAATTCTGATCACAGTTTTACGAAGGGTACATTTTCCTGAGCACAAATCTCTTCTAGTTTAGTGTTAAAAAATATTGTTTTTGACGTAATCCTAAAATTTAAACCGTGCCTAGGGGTAATACCTAGAACTGAAGACCTATCTGACCTTGCCTTCAGGCACCTAATTAACCCCCTATATCTCTCCAAAAGGCCAGGCACTCTCGTATCGGGCCTATACGAGTCGTTGCCCCCTACCATCGTCACCAACATCGAGTGACGGGAGGCAACATCAATCCTATCGACTTCGTCTCTAATTCTGTCAATCCTGGCCCCTGGTAGACAGACCCTCTCCTCTTGGTTGGATTCTATTCAACGAACTCCTTATCCATATGACGCACTAAAGAGTCCCCAATTAAAATCGTTTCCCCCCTCGTTCACATCCCTATCCAACTGGGCGAAAGGGTTAGAAACCTCGATAAGGGGGGAATTCCTATCACCTAACGCACGTGGCCTAGCTCCACCCTTAACTACTCTAAATCTCTCCCCGTCTACTAATCTCGGACCAACCTTAACCCCTTCCTCAACTCCCTCTAACCTTCCCGACAAGCTACCTGTACTAGAAACTAGGTTCGTAACCTCACCCTTCAACTTACTAACGTCTTCAACGTTAGTATAGGTTCGGCCTTCGTCAACTGTAAGCCTACCCCTGCCCTCATCAAGCGTTGCAAGTCTTTCTGTCACCTCGCGTACACTACGTTTTAACTCATCTCTTCGCTTAACTCGTAAAATAAACAATCCGATCTCTCGGTAATCGCCATAGGACCACCGTTATAATCTTTAAAATCAGTATACCACCGATTAACCCAACACCTAGCACAAGACGCTTTCTGCGATAGCATCGTACAAGTTAAGGTAGTTAACGTTTATAACCAAGTTTAAATTAAATTAAGCCGGCACGTTATGAAAACTTCTAAATCGCTAAAAAACAAAAATATTCAGTAAACTATAACAATGTGAATATAAACGCACGTATATAAAATTCAGAATTTTCCAACAGTAAATTTATCAGCAATGTCCAAAAGTAGGAACAATATCAGAGCCCAGGGAATGCGTCCGCTCAGTAAGGAGTCTGGCTAACGAATGTGAGGAGTTTGGCTGACTCTTTAATATTTCTACTCGTCTCTGATTTAAAAATAGATAGTGTTCCGGACCATCAACGCGTAAGATTTCGAAAAGTACTGTCGATCTTTCGTGAGGTTAGATTTTTTCATGTACTTATTTAGGGTTTTACAATATCCTCAGCATTGCCATAATGGACAGGTTCCAGTGATATTTCGGTGCTGTGGTACTGTACAGCACCGATTTCAGCTGAACACATAGTCTTATCCTTTGTCACACCCACTTTGTCAACATCATCGCATTTTCTAAGCATAATAAAAACTGCGCGTTTCTTCTCACTGCTTAAAAATTTGGTAATCAGTTGAAATTCATCCAATCCCACCTCGTATGACTCACGTTTCAAATCAATAGGTCTATGCCGATCTGTCGTGAAGTTGGCAAAAGTATTGTGGGGTATGTCCCCAACGATGCTGAGGGCGGTAGTGTAACGAAGAATTGGTCGGAAGGCATGTTGTATACTATTAGAGTGTCATTATTGCATTAGCTTTCATATAGGACTTCAAACTTTCTGGGCAGCAAGTACATTTTTCGCTTCCTTGTCCCTTTACTACCTAAGATTTTCTCATTTCTAAACGTGTTTTTCTCTAAATTGAACGTAACCTGCAGTTCCTTGACATAGAATCTACCCTCAATGTTTTCACCATTTAAGTCAGTGCCCTTCAACCTTTTTATGCCTACCACCCACTTTTACTATTTTTATGAGATAAATTAGCCAACCGCCCACCAAAATTAAAATCCAACAAACATATATTAAAAATTATGTATGGTACATTATATATATTAATAATAAAAAATTATGCATTTACCTTTCGAATTTAGTGAGATCCTTGTGCTTGATGCTTGGAAACTAAATTCCGAATGTTTGGCTCGAATTTAGTGAGGAACAAACGAATGTCCCCTCTTTCAGGGATTTTTAAAGCATTCCTGTTTTTGGTAAGAATGTGATTCACAGCACTAAAACCTGATTCAACTAGGTACGAAGTAGGAAAAGCGATCAGTAATTTAAAAATCTTTTTCCACATATTGGGATATACATTTGACATCTTTTTATTTTGCCAAAGCTGCATATAACCACCGTTATTGAAATTTCCCTTGCTTTCCTCATCATGTCTGAGTTCTAATAGCTCCTCTTGACATGTTACATCAGCTTCAGTAACATTTGCAGTAAACGGGTTTACCATCCAATCATATACTTCCATGGTTAAAACATCACTGAATCGAGTTTCAAAATCCGTTTCAAGTTTATTGAGATGATCAATAAACCTTTGTGTATCAATTGTTGTTATGTCATCCTTAATAGATAACAATTCTGGAAACTGGTGAAATTCCCTTTTTGAAAGATTGTGACTGAATAAATCCAGCTTTTCAATGAATAATGAGATAACTTTTTGGCAGTTCATGAGTGTCATATTGGCTCCTTGAAGCTGCAAATTACAATCATTGCATTTCTTAAATATTCCTGCCAAATAACAAGCATCATTTTTTATCATTTTTAACTTTTGGCTAAGATCAACTTCATTTTGCTCTTCTAGAAACTGCACTACGCTCTCATATAGTTCAACAAAACGAGTTAAACATGCACCCTTCGAGAGCCATCGGACCTCTGTGTGTAATAATAACCTAACAAATTGTTCATCATTGTCATGACACAACTGACGAAACATTCGATCATTTTTTGCATACAATATTGTAAATTTTGTTGAATTTTACAAGAATTTTATAAATTTTCTTGCCGCCCACCTAAAAGCACAGATAGACCTAACTTTACAAATTTTCTGTGTCCAGCCTCGTTCAAAACCTTTTTAGAACTTTCCTCCTGGTCGTGAAACCCGTATATCGTCGTTGATTTTGATACATTCTTCCAAAGATTATACTCTGGGCCTATTTTGTTTCCCCCCGGTTCTGTATATGTTCCTCTTTTTAAAATTACATTAGGAGTTGTCCCAATCATGCGATGATAAGGATGACTGTAGGATGATGTTAACTGATCCAGAATACCTATGTATCTGTAAGTATTTTTGTACGTAAAATAACGATTCATGCGCTCCTCAATGATTCGTTGTATCCTTTGGCTAAAGAAGTTTTATGCACAGAGTTACTGATATAATAATTAATGTTAAATTCTGCCAACATGTTTTGAGAAGATCTACCTATAAACTCTTTCCCTATATCTGTACAGAAGTAGGCTGGGATTGTTTTCCTTTATCGTAAGTGACTTCGCAGCCTCAGGAACGGCTACAGGCGTTTTATTTTTAAGAGGTATAAGCCATAAGTATCTGCAGAAGACATAAATTATAAATAGCATATATCTGTAACCATTATTATACGACAATTGCCATGCAGTGTCCACCACTGCTGCTTTTGCTTTATCAGTTTTAAACCTTCTTCGCAGGGGTTTACGAAGTGTATATGTATCTTGTTCACGCAAGAATCTGTGGAGTTTCTCAACTCCCCGTAAGAAGCGAGGTTAGAAACATCGTAATAATGATTCTCTAATATGTCAGCCATTTCTGTATTTTAGATGCGTGTAGGTAGGGTTGAGTGGTGATGATTCTCCCCTGTTTCAAAGGTCTTAAACCGGGTAAATCTGTTGGTGGGGTGCTCTGGTGTGGGATTGAGTTACCTGTACCATATCTTTTATTTTGTTTTGGTTAACAATCAATGTTTTTGGAATATTCATCTCTTGTAACCTAGGTTCCCTCATACATTAAGTGGGCCATTTATGAATAGAATTGATTGCATCGTACAAATTAACGAGGATGTGTCTATTTCCAGTATAAAGTGTGAGTTTACTATACTCACAAAGAGGTAATAATACATATAATAAATGTATTCTAATTTTATGATGAATGTATTATATAAAAATATGAAAAATGTAATTATTTTATGATTATTTTGATAAAAAGTGTTGTATTAACATGTTACTGAATGTATGTATTCCTGTTTCTAATTTTATGTTGAGTTTATTATGTAAAACTATGAAAAATTTAAATACCTATTAAATTTATAATTGTACGAGGGGCGGTCAGAAAATAAGTTTACACGGCATATAATTTCTTTACCAAAGGACCTACATTGATTATGTTTGTATCAGGTGAATTCGTTAATCATTGTTGGCAACACTATACGTCGATTCGGCTGCCATCTACTGTACATTGATTATATGAGTCCGTTCAACATGGCGGCTCGACTGGAACAGTGCCCTGCCCTACCTAGCAGTCCAGGACGTTTACGTTTAATGGCCGCTCGTGAACGTTCCAGTGTTGAACACCATGCAGCTGCATTGATTGTTGTCCCCTTTTGCATGAAGTCTGCGAGCAAAACGCCTTTGTGGTCCAAAAACATGGTAACCATCACTTTGCCAGCGGACCTCACAATCTTGAACTTCTTTAGTTGCGGGGACCTAAAGTGTTTCCATTCCATACTGGCACATTTTGTTTCCGGAGTACGGTGATGAACCCATGTCTCGTCTCCTGTGACAATGCGCTCGAGAAATTCTTGACCACTGACAGACTCGGAATATCGTTGCAGAAATGACAGGGCACTGTTTCAGTCGAGCCACCATGTTCAACTGACTCGTATAACCAATGTATGGTAGATGGTAGCCGAATCGACGTGCAGTGTTGCCAACAATGATTAACGAATTCACCTGATACAAACATAATCAATGTAGGTCCTTTAGTTACGAAATTATACGCCGTGTAAACTTATTTTCTAACTGCCCCTCTAAGTTTACTAAAATTATTATTAATAAACAAAAGTGTACAGATTTGTTTTATTTAACCTTTATTCAATTATGTCCATATCATTTCTACATTAAAAAGCATTTATAGTATGTTACGTACATAAATGTTGTGAAGAGGACTAAAGTCCATAATTATATTGCTGATGTGAGATTGTGCCACTGAAGTCCATAATTGTTATTAATGTGACATCGTACTGGTGGTGGTCCCTAAAGTATATAGTATGGTTGGTTTGCTTAGGTTGGGGGTTGGTTGGAGATCTGAGGTGGGGGTTGTTAGGTGGGATAGGCTTTATTTATGTGTTTTTGAGGTTTGGGCACCTCTAACCCACTACTCCCATTTTCTAGCATTGGCACTCTTTTCCTGCAATGTTGCATGCAATTGCATTGTGCTCTACTTCGCTGCGAACATACTACTTAATTAATGAATTCGTTACAGATACCAAAATTAAAGTTTTTCACTCAAGCATTTGACGCTCAAAACAAGACTTATGCAAAACACACAAAGTTGAAGAACAACTTATTTCACGGAGTCTCCTCATCTCTCATAAGCTGTCATACCAAAATTAATATACTATACTCTACGAGTCTACAACTTACTATTTACGAGTCTACTATTTACAATTACCATACTCTACACAACTTTTCATCTGTCGAGAGTAATAAAGAGTTATATTGTTTCTTTTTCTCCAATGTATATATTTTTACAAACATAAGAAGCACAGAATATAATAAATCCTGGTCCTAATCCGAAATTATCAGCGATTCCAAACTCGCATCTTCCCACCTCTACTTCTTAATTGAGGTACAGTAGCTAGAACAACGTGAAAAAAGTGTTAGCAGCTGACGAGGAAGCTTCTAAACAGTGGCTGCATCCTCCAGCGCAGGACACGTCAACGCGAAGAAGCGACGTCAAACCAAAACATCAACGCGCTGGTGGCCAAACTTCCTCAAATCTCCGTGCAGCGGGCTGTCTACGGTTGGCCAGACTGGCAGTCGACGGCCTGTTGCGTGGCACGGTCAGAGTGCCGATCGGCTCCCGGGGCCGGACCTATTCTCAGCGTGCTATTTTTTCAATTACAGGGAACAATTGCGTGCTCCCCGAACTACTCTTACTCTCTGGCGACATTAAGACTAATCCAGGCCCCACTACAACTTACACATGTCACCATACACAAAGACATAGACACAATAGTACCATGAGACACATACAGAAGTATAATATTAACATATTACAGTACAACGTAGATGGCCTCACAAACAAAATCATGCAGCTTAGGGAATTCGTACACAAACAAACATTCACATAGCACTTATACAAGAAACAAAACTAAAACGCACACACAAAACACCCACCATCCCTGACTTCACGGCGATCCGTCAAGATCGTACTGGGGGTAACGGGGGTGGACTCATCACTTACATACGTAAAAGCATTAGCTACACTGATGCTACCCAAAACATTACAAACACAATCCAAGCAGATAACACGATAGAAATACAGGCAGTTAACATTAAAACACGCGCAAAACACAACACCACACTAATCAACATTTACATCCCACCAGATAGTTCACCTCAGGTGCCAGCCAATTACAATCCACAGTTACACAATCTTGCCTCTCTCACTAATGTCATCTTAGGAGGAGACTTCAACGCCAAAGACACTAGTTGGTACCTGCACAACCAAAACAACACCAGAGGCGCCAACATAGCCACACAACTAAACAGCCTCTTCATTCTTAACAATACAGAAGAACATACACACATACCACATCAAGCAGGATACTCAAACTCCTCCCCAGACATAACGTTCTGTTCCCCCTCACTAGCAACACATACACAATGGAGAACAGAAAAACAACTGTCATCAGACCACCTGCCCATCATCATCACAACACATTCTACACTCTGCCCCAACAGCCTTAGGCACACTTACAGAAATTACAAGAAAGCTGATTGGGAACAGTTCAAAATACAGACTGAGGAACAATTCACCACATTAAACAGCACACCCATCATAAACATCGATACAACACTCAAGACATTTAATCAGATTATCAATAATGCAAACAAATACATACCCAAGGGCAACATTAGGAAATACAACCCAAATTACACTAGAGAAATAGCCTACCTCATAAGGCAACGTAATAACCTCAAATATAACACACAAACACCACACACAGAAGCCATAAAACAGCAGATACAACAGCTCAACACAGAAATAAACAACAAACTCAAAGAAAAACAAACAGAAACATTCAGGGAATTCATAACAACACTAAACCACTCCACAGATACATACAGGCTATACAAGACTATAAACAGCATTACCCACTCTAACAGCGGCATTCACACCTCACACGCGGCTATCTGTCGCAGCCAAAATAATATCCCAACATACACACAACAAGCTAACATTCTAGTTAATCACTACGCAAAGATAAGTCACTTAAACAGAGACAACAACCAGAAACATGCAGACAGACAAACAGCCAGACACAAGAAAACCTACAGACTCGACATGACAATTACACCCTTCAATACAGACCAGACCACCAAGATCATCAAAAACATTAAGAATTCGAAGGCTACTGGACCAGACAACATATCTAACATACACCTTAAACACTTGGGCCCACAAGGAATATTAGCTCTCACAAATATCACACATATTCATACCAACACTGTATTATTCCTGACATATGGAAACAAGGTAAAATTATTACACTACTCAAACCAAACAAAAATCCAACAGAACCAGCTTCCTATAGACCCATTACTTTACTATGCACACCTTCCAAAGTAACAGAAAGACTAATCTTACAAATCACCAACCCACACATACCACTATCGCCTACTCAACATGGATTCAGACCTCACCACTCAACCACGACATTACTCACTAACCTCACGCAGCACATCATGGATGGCATCAACTCCAGAAGACCAGCTCAACGTACACTATTAGCAACAATAGACATTAGTAAAGCATTTGATGCTATCCCACGCTTCCCTCTCATAAACAAAATACTCAACACAAACATGCACAATAACACCAAAAGGTGGCTGAGCAACTATCTCTCAGGAAGATACTCACATGTCACATTTAATGGCAAGTCATCCAAAAACAAGCTTTTTCCGAACGGGGTCCCTCAAGGCTCTGTTCTCTCACCAACACTCTTCAACTTATACATGCATGACATTCCAACACCCATAGATAAACAAGCTTACCTTATCATCATATGCAGATGATATCACTCTAACATCCACCCACAACAACATCGACACCGCTACAAATAACCTACAAACATACATAAACAGTATACAAGACTGGCTCACACACAATAGACTCAAAGTAGCGCCCACAAAATCAACCATCACCTTGCTTACAAGCAACACAAAAGAACACCAGGTAATTCCACAGCTTACACTAAACAACATCAACATTCCACACACTCACAGAACCAAAATACTTGGTGTCACATACAACACATCATTATCTTTTGCAAACCACATTCAGGACATTAAAACCAAATGTACGTCAAGACTTAACACGCTTAGGGTACTAACAGGCACAAACTTTGGACACCAGCAGGAAACAACATCACTCATATACAAACAATATATTCGCTCAGTTATGGACTATGCTAGCCCATACTGGGCACCATTATCTCAAACACACACATAAACACCTTACAAACAATACAAAACAACGCACTTCGTATCATTACAGGATGCACTCAAACAACACCAATAGAACACCTGCACACAGAAACAAAAATACTAAAAGTTAGGGAACATTTAGACATGAGGGGAACACAATTCATGGCAGCAGCGACAACTAACCCACAACACCCTTGCCACTACATGTACAATCATGCACCAACACCTCGCACCATTAAGGTAACACCAGAGAGATATTATAACGAAATACTCCATTCCATACCACGCCCCACAGACATCACACAGTACAGAAAACACATACACACACACCTAACCCACAAAGCACTGACACGACTCGGTCCGAATGCGGTCCTAGGTGCGAAGCCGCCACCCATTAACAGGTCAGAGATCAGCCTGAGCAGATCGGATCGAGTTAACTTAGCACGATTCCGATGTGGACATCACCCAAACTTACGGACATATAAACACAGACTAGACAACTCCATAGACGACACCTGCCACCTGTGCCAAGACACACCACAAACAATTGAACACATTATGACGGACTGTACCGCTCTAGCACAACAACGAACACAACACAACATCACTAGTGCGCTGAACCTCTGGTCCACTCCGGAGAGGGCGATCGGTTACCTGCGTGCCGCCGGCTTGCTCGATCAGGGTGGGCTGATCGGCTAAACAACAACAACAACAACAACAACTTATAATTATATTCAAGCCTATGAAAAAACTATTTAGGGCTATGGGTTGATTGCCTGTTACCCTCATCCGTTGGAAATTTCCAGCAGATTTCAGTGGAGAGTTAACGACAAAAGTCCTACGTTTTTTTGTTAGAGTTATGTATGTGTAGATCTTCAAAGGACCTGTTTATGTATTGTTTTTAGTGGTTAATGTTAAATTTATTTGCCTTCGGTATTTTAGAGCTGCCTAATGGTAATGAAAGCAATTGCCTTACCTTATTATTTCGTTGAGCATCGCTTCTGTTCGTAGGACGCGACGATGTTTTTCGATGTAGGGCCGCGGTACGAATGAGTTACACAACGAGTTGATTTGATGTAATTAATATAGGCAGTCACAATATTTAAATTCCTGAAGGTATAGGCCTATCCTTTTGCATTATTAAGTTTATATCACATGTTATTCACTCAGAACTTATAGGAAGATAAAGTACATCTTCCTTGCTTAAAAGCAGGACTTAACATCAGCAAGCTCCGACCGTGCCGCTAATATAATATAAATCGTCGTCTTTTATTATTTGCTGATTTTGCAAAGTTCGTTGACTCTTCTCTCGAACTAATTTTCATGAGTCAGCAGTGGAAAATTTTGAACACGAAATAATAAATTTGTCTTGTTGTTGGGTGGGCCCAATGCCTCCATACTGGGTTCTATGTATGTATGGCAAATATTTTCATTCCCAATAGGCTATGTCGCCAATCCCGAGGCAATTTTGTAGGTATTTAATTCAATTAATAATTTATATTTAATTAAGAAGTAAAGGTACCACATACGATACCATATTGTAAGCATATATAGTTTTTCCATAGAGCCAGTATAACAATAATTCACAATTTATTTACAAAAACAGATTATTTACAGAGGAGGGTGTTTGGGAGATGCTTATTATCTGAGAAGAAAAAACACTAGAAATTGTACAAAATATATTCGGAAACCACAGCCAAAATGAAAAATGAATTATTTCGAGAGACAACAAAAGAGAGTAGTTAAAAATTAATGAAATGGAGAGCCAACAATGCCAGAAAAGTGATACATGAAAAACTGGAGATTATCGAATGGGAAATAAATACAAGCCCTCATTACATTTTTGTGCAGGAAGAAAAGGCCAAGAGCAAACGCCCGCAAAAATGCCACTGCAATAGAAGGATAAAAGACAGCCGAAATAAAGATCCAGAGCTTACAATATCCCTGAACACTCTGCGTTTGAAAGAGTGGAGGTAATATAGAGGGGGGAAAATGGAGTGAAGAAGATTATTTGACAGTTGTCCGGTTGAGTATATGAAAGAGAGTTGGACAGAAAAGGAATGAGAATGTGTCGAAAGTATGGTACTGCATGCTCTCCTTAAAGGAGGAGGCATGCAGTTAGAGAGTTCAGGAAACAGTATCTCTTATAAAATAGTAAAAAGGAGTGAGGGAGCATTATGGCGAAGAGATAGGGATTCAAGACAGTCAGTAAGAGGCGGGGAATTGATGAGACGAAAAGCTTTTGATTCCACCCAATCAAGTAGAGTTGTGTGGGTTGAGCCACGCCACACATGAGAAGCATACTTCACAAGGGGGAGGACAGGACCTCCGTACAAAGAAAGCAAATGAGTGGAGTGAAGAAACTGCGGAGCTGGTACAACACACCGAGAAGCTGTTTTTGGAAAGATCACAAGAAAAGGAAACACCAAGAATGTTAATAAATGAGGAAGGACTGAGTTGAAAATAAGAGGATACTCGTGTGGAAGATTGTGACGATAGACAGATGAAGGAACTGAGTTTTTGAGGCATTGAAAGCCACAAGGTTTTCTCTGCCCCAACCAGAGATAGTAGAAAGGTCAAAGGTGAGGTGCGCCATAGTCATTTCATGCGAATCATGGAGTGACTGTTGAGAGGGACGCTTTTCGAAGCGAGTGGAGAAGTGAAGAGTGGAATCATCGGCATAGGAGAGAATAGAACAGGACGTGGGAATTAAAAGATCATTAATAAATAAAAGGAAAAGAGTGGGTGACAGGACAGAACCCTGAAATTAGAGATTTGTGCCAGACTCTAACAAAAACTTCTTGATATGTCAAGCGCAATAGCAAAGACTTCACCGAAATCCCAAAAGGAGGATGAGCAAGGGCCAAAGAGATATACAAGAAGACCCTGTCCCTGTCGGGACCCATACTGACGATCTGAAAGAAGATTGTGAGTGAAGGGGCGTTTAAGAATCTTCCAATTAATAATAGATTAAAAAACTTTGGAAAAGAAAGAAATGAAAGCAATTGGACGATAGTTAGAGGGTTGAGAGTGGTCACCCTTCTTTGGGGCAGGGTGAGTGAAAGCGAAATTCCAGTAGGAAAAGGTACCAAATGAAAGACAGAGAAAAGAGCTTGCCTAGGCAGGGTTTCACTACAGAAGCATAGTTCTTGAGAACAAAAAAAGGGATCCCATCAGGACCATACGCCATCGTAGAGTTGAGCCCAGATAGGGCAGAAAAAACATCTTTGAAAAAGATCCTATTTCCAGACATAATTAAGTCGGAAGTGCGAAGAGATGGAATAACAGAAGGGAATCGCCCAGGGTTGAATTGGAATCGAAAGTTTAAGCGAAGAGTTCAACTTTATTAGGAGAAGATTCGGTAACTGAGACGTCAGAATGAAAAATGAAAAATACAAGGGAAAGAAGTAAAGTTGTTGGAGAGATATTTGGCAAGGTTCCAGATAGAGTAAGAACTAGAATTACCTACGTTATGCTCCAGATCATATTTTTCACTGAGTTTCCGAAATTTTGTTTTGAAGGTCAATGATGCGCGAATTTGAGTTGTCTAATAGCGATTCCATATTTTTTAAATAGAGATTCAAGACACTTTTAAATCATTTTGCAGGCTAATTGTAGTGGAATGTCTGATTTCTTCAATACCTTCCAAAAACAAGAGTGGACGAACATCGCGGCATTTCTATTAGAACATCACAACCTTTAAATAAACCATCCACATCAGCAATAAGCGATTATTACCACCTTCACAATCACCCACTGCTTCCCACCAACTTCAAAATTATCAACTCAGCATAGCAACCAACCGACCTCCGTATTCTCCAATTCCTATATATCCTCAGTATGAAACCAACCCTCAACGACTATAGTTCTGCTTTTAACATAAACATAACTAGATAAATTCTTTTGCCTCACCACTGCTAAAGAAATCTGCTATTACTCTTTTTGGCTTTCGAACATTTCTAATGTGGATACTTCAACACTTAATCATTCCCAATCTTTTTACAATCAGCTTACCACCCCTACAATAACCAGTAAGACTTTATTTTCAATATTTGTTCACCTTTTAACTTTTGTATATTTTAGCCGTTATTTTACCTTTCTATATTTTATGTACTTTTTATTTTTATCATATGCCTACATAAATATATTGTTGTGTAGGTGGAGAGGAGGGTCGACAAGCTTGACCTTCGTGAAATGAGGAATCATCGCGCGGAACATTTGAAAGGTATAAATTTTTTGCTCATCATATTTATTCACTTTTTTACATTTGTTTTAACTTTTTTAGCACCGACGATGGAAACCGAATTTTTCTGAAACATCTGTTAATAAACATGTACTGTACAGTTGCCCGCACATATAATGTTCCTCGCCTCACAGGCGACTCCGTACATGTGGCAACGCCGCATTGTTAGTCAAGGTACCCCAACTGGGGAGGGTGGTGTGGAAGGGGGACAACCGAGTCCAACAACATATAACAGACATATATATCCAAAGGACAATTGAATGTGCAGTCATTGACATACAGGTAATTATAATGTAATATCTGTGTTCATAAAGATTAACAATTAATATTAATATGATCGTGAAAAGCGTTGAACTCCATGTAGTTTACTAGTCTTATACAGTAATAAGGTTCCATTATGATTACTGCAAATCTATATGAACAGCTACTACAATAGAATTTTTTATATACTAGTGAATGCAAAATGTTCGCCTGCAGGAAATTTTCGCGTTTATCGCTTAGACTATAGTTTACGCGAAAATATCCAGCAGGCGATAATTTGACAATTTAAACTAATCTTTGGGAGATAGTAAGAAAATAAAACTTAGATCATTAAAATACTTTATTTGAAAAGTAAATTCAGTATATTGTAATAAAACACTGTAAAGTAAAATCAGTAAAAACATTTTAAATTATACTGTATTATTACTGTATAACAAGAATGTCATGAATGCCGCTAATTTACCAATCCTTCCGAATGGTCTCCCTCATTTTGTGTAGGTTATCCCATGCAGAGACAATCCATTTAGCATGAATAGGTTTCAGTGTGGAGAGATTCATTTACGTTGAGTGCTGCTGAAACTTTATCCACATACCAAAAGGTAAAACTTGCCTTGATATACGACCTCAACCTCGATCAATTACAATCCAGAATAAATGTCGTCATTCATGACGTCATTTTAATTTGCAAGATTATAACTAGCAACTGTTGACCGCGAGCTTATGATGCGCGAACTCGTCCAAGGATATGAAAGAGCGA
The DNA here is from genome assembly GCA_023014485.1 of Bathynomus jamesi. Taxonomy (NCBI): domain Eukaryota; kingdom Metazoa; phylum Arthropoda; class Malacostraca; order Isopoda; family Cirolanidae; genus Bathynomus; species Bathynomus jamesi. The sequence goes on from JAJOZX010010444.1 coordinate 54,297, forward strand.
AAATTTGCTGCCGCGAAATTAACCTGATTTACAGTATATATACTTATAAACTCACAATATTATACTAATGTTTGTGAAATGACGTTGATGGGCCAAACCGAGGTGGTGACATGGTGACTGGCATGATCTATGTTCATGCTATACTTCTACACCGTATGATGAACGCCGACTCTGAAAATGAATCCAGCTCAAGATAAAATTGCACAGCGAGGCCGGATAACACCAGTACACATTTGAAAACTTGTCGATCGATTTTTACAAAGTAGTTGGTGATTCTATATAATTTGAGTGCGCTGATCTCAAAAATATAGTTAGTTTTTCCCAATCACGTATGGTGTCCTTACTACAGGGTGTGTCATAAATCCCCCATTTATCCCCAAATGTGAACCATATTATCGAGACCAACATTGGATTGCACATGCTAAACCATAAATTTTGCTGTTATAGACTACAGTAACGCTTACATAATAATGTAGGGTAAATATATATAACAACCAGTCCCGTTCCCAGCAAAATTCTCTCTCCCCTCCCATCAATGGGTGGTTAACATTTGGGGACAGATGAGGTATTACAACACCCCTTGTAGCACGAAATCTTTAGGTGATAGAGTAAAACCTAATTAAAGCAGAATTAAATAGCTCTTAGCTCTTGGACAAGCATATTGCTTGTTTATGAAAGAATAAAAAAATAACTGAAAGAAACAAAATATATTTACCTTCTTTACTTGCAAACATTTCAGGACTTATTCCAAAGACTTAAGACTACGAAGGTAGATCTGACTAATGACGACTAAACCGGTGCTTCTTTGATGTTTTCTTATGCTGTGCGTTAGGCTGATCTCGTTGCAGACACCAGCAGTAATCCACCATCATATTTGTATGCCATCTTCCTTGATATCTTCTTTCCATGGTTTTGATGTCCTGGTGAAATCGTTCCCCTTGCTCATCACTGACATCTCCGAGATTTTCGGGAAAACGGTCAAGATGCGAAAATAAGAAGTGAACTTTCAGGCTCATGTTGCAGCCTAAGGCGCAAAACTTTTTAAGCATATTTTTCACCAGTCTTTCAGAATTTTGGCTTTTGTAGTTTCCCAAGAAGTTTTCAACAACATCTTTGAAACCAAGCCATGCTTCTTTTTCTTTATTGGTCATTGTGTTCAGGAAATGATCGTCTGTCAATAACTTTCTAATCTGAGGACCTATAAAAACACCTTCCTTTATTTTCTCGTAGCTAATCTTTGGATATTTTGAACAAATGTACTTGAAACACTCACCTTCTCTATTCAATGCTTTGACATACTGCTTCATCAAGCCTAACTTAATGTGCAAGGGTGGTAGGAGGATTTTATTTGGTTCAACTAGATGTTCATGTAAAATGTTCTTTGATCCTGGGGAAAGATTCTCTCTAGGAGGCCACGTTTTCCTCTTCCAGTGCTGGTCACGTGCTCGACTATCCCATTCGCAGATGAAACATGGCATCTTAGTGTATCCTGAATGCTGCCCAAGTAACATGCAAAGGACTTTGAGATCCCCACACAATATCCATCTGTGATTTTGATACTGAATTTCTTCCAGAAGCAGTTTCATGTTATCATAGGTCTCTTTTAAATGAGTAGAATGGGCCACTGGGATTGATGCACATTTGTTACCGTTGTGCAGTAACACTCCTTTTAGACTGGTTTTAGAGGAATCTATAAACAACCTCCAGTCACTGGTTTGGTATTCGATGCCGAGCTTGCACACTAATCCTGTGATGTCCTTGCAAAATACCAAGGGACCATCTTCTTCGAAAAAAGGCACGAAGTCTTTCTCACGATTTCTGTACCAAGCGAAGTATGTGTCGGATGCCAATAAATTGTTCTCCTGCAATCTAGACCCCAAAAGTTCTGCAGAGTCCTTAGGCAGATTCAAATCCCTGACTAAGTCATTTAGTTCGGCTTGGGTTAATGGTTTAGGAGGATCTCGGTCAGCTGTTGGCTGTTCATAAACATCATCATTGTCTGGATTTGGAGCTGAATCAGAATCTGAATTGTATTGATCCAGACTCTCGGGTGGGCGGGGAATAGGAACTTCTGGACCATGGGGTACCGGCCTTATTGCAGATGGAAGACTTGGGTATTGAAGGCTCTCTTTATTCTTTGCATTATAACCTTTAACATTGCAAGAACAGAAGTAGCAGTCGTCGGTATGGTTTCTAGGCTCGCGCCATACCATAGGGATCCCAAATGGCAAACTTTTCTTTTTACCTTTGCTCCAATTCCTTAGTGCCGCAACACACGTAAGACAAACCTTGTGTGGAGCCCAACTTTTGTCTTGATCTCCTAATTTAATTCCAAAATAAGCATGATAAGCTCTCTTAATGAAGGTCGTTACATTTGTCCTTTGTTTTACAACAACATACCGACCACAAATATAACAAAATATGTCTGGACTATGGGTACATCCTCTAGAAGCCATTATTAAAATTTTAAAGACGTAATGTTAGAATTAGCTATCTTAAAAATATGAAAAAACGAAATTAATTAAAGATAAAAAAGGTAAAAAATTACAAAACGCCCCAAAATTGTTTTGCTAATAACTTTAAAACTGTGGGTGATAGAAAAAACTGGTAGCATTTTTTAATTCAGCGCAGCGAACTGCTTCAGAATCACAACTCAAAATAAAGAAATCGATTTTCATGGGGACCGGTGTAATTGGTATGCAGGAAACAGGCGTCTCTGTAGCTGTCATAGCCATGGAACTGGGAATTTCGAAGCCTACTGTTTGACGCTGGGTGCAGAGGTGGCAGGAGACTGGGAATCTGTAGATCGTCCTAAGTGTGGGTCACCAAGAAAGACCATCCAAGAAGAACACCAGAGAATAATCAACGAAGTGCACAACGATCCTATCAACAACGCAGTCGCCATCCGGAAGACACTACATATGGGTGGGTAAGTGGACACCGTAAGGAGACGGTTGCATGAAGCAGGATATCATCACCGTACTCCTGCCAGAAAAGAGAGGATCGAGGAACGACATCGTCAGGCCAGGCTCTCGTTTGCTCGCCAGCATATAAATGATGATTTCACATACTGGAGCAGAGTTATGTTCTCTGACGAGAAGACGTTTGTGTCCCCAACTCACGGCCGTCTTCGGTGTTGGCGACAGGACAACACCAGATATACCTGCCAAAGTATTTACGAAGTGGCACGGAGTGGGCACGTGACAGCGAATGTGTGGGGATGGATGCACTTGCAAGGACTAGGAGAGCTGATTAAGATTCACGGGAGGTTTACGGCAGATCAATATATAAAGATCATGGAGGAGGTGATGCTGCCTTCTGCACGCGCGTATGCCTTGCCCTATCATGAGCAGATTATATTTATGCAGGTATGTTGTATTTGTGTGTTATAGAATATTATACTATTACTAGAGTAAGATTATGTATTACACGTATTTGTATGTCTGGTTTCCACATTTACATGGGACGAATAATGTTCATAAAATTGTTCTTTAATTCTCAGTACTATGACAACACTTTAGGATTTTATTCTGGATAACTGCAGACTATTATTTGTATAACTGTGCACAATTACATTTAGCTGAGAGAAACCCTTATTACATACGGGTTAAAACCTCTCGAAGAGTGGGTTACTGCTGAAGCGTATGGATGAAATATAATTCTACTTTTAATATTTAAAATCCATTTGCAGGACAACTCTCCCATCTACAACGCCAGGATTGTTTGAAGGTGGTTTAAGCAGCGAAATCTAGAACTACTGGACTGGCCTATTAAGGGGTGTGACCTCAACTCCATTGAGAACGTGTGAGGGAATGTGGTGAAATCGTGGAGCCTGAGCAGGAGCCGACCAACCACCAGCTGCTGGATCACACTGTGGCTGAGTGGGAGATGATCCGAAGGAACCCACACATCATACATAACCATGTTGCATCTATGCCACACAGATTACAAGATGTAATAGACAATAATGGGGGATGGACCAAATACTAACTATGAACCGGATATAGCTGTGCCATTTATGTTAATCTATGGCAAATTGTGAGCATTTTGTATTTCTATCATTTTGTATGATAAACTATGATATTTAGTAAAACATTCTCAACCATTGCATATTTGTTGTAATAAAGAATTGGTGTTTTATTGTATATATACAGGGCGTCCCAAAAAAATGTATACACACTTTAAATAATTATAAAGGCAGTGTTTATTAAAATACATTTCATTTTCAAAATGTAATAGAATCTACAGACATTATTTAATTGTTTTGTCAACGCCTGTTTTCAAACTGACGTCCGTTCTGGTCCAGGCACTGCTGATAACGCGAAGCAATGGAATCGCAAACATCACGAAACATTTCGTTTGGTATTTGTGTGCATTCTCGTTCAATGGCTGCTCTCAATTCAGCGACTGTTGCAGGTTTTATAGCGTAGACTTTGTCTTTTAAGTATCCCCATAAAAAAAAGTCTAGTGGTGTGAGGTCTGGTGAACGCGGAGGGTATTCTACGAAACCCCTTCGTCCAATCCACATCCACATCGTGCCAAGTACCACTCGCAATACTCCACTCTTCGGTCCGGATCATCTTCATTAATAGCATGGACTAATCTTGGAATGTAACTTTTCCATTGACAGCGCTTCAAAATGCGTTGGACAGACGATTCTGAAATTCCTACCTCATGACTCGCTTGCCGCACAGATTTTCTTGGACTTTGGTGATACGTTTCCAGTACTCTTTCTTGCTTTGTGGGGCTTGTCGATGTCCGTGGTCTTCCGGAACGCTTCTTGTGGACATTCTGAACAGTTCCATCGGCTTCAAACTTATCTCTAATTCGAGTGATGGTAAGTCGCGTTGGTGGATCTGTTTGAAACTCCCTCCTAAACTGTCTTTGCACTTCAACTGCGTTTTCACACTTCCAGTAGCATTTTAGAATGAATTTCCTTTGTTCAAAGCTTAGTCTGACTGCCATTATTAATTCTAATGGGTTTAACTTGGAAAGAAAGAAACATCAATTGAGCTATCAGCTGTTAAAGTGTGTATACATTTTTTTGGGACGCCCTGTATATATATAATTTAGGGTGGTTTTTAGCTACATAAGGGCAAAAAATTTTTTTTGAATTGTTTTACTCCTAACCTTTAATTTTTTTGGTATTGAGGTAAAACTTCTGCATGTGAAATATTTTTTTAATACATCAAGTTTTAGGAGTTGCACAGTGACCTTAAAGTTTTGATAAATATCGCGATTCAGGATACTTTCATAATAATAAACAGGAGAACTTCTGGTGGCCTAAAAACGCAAGCACTCGGGTCCCCCTCCCTTAAAAGGGAGCCCGATAAGCGTTGATTTCCTGGAATCGGGAAACCACCTGCGATGTTCTGTCACAACTTGAAGCAGATACTGGGTTTGCTGTTCATCCTGTGTCAAGAGACGATTGTACTCTTCAATGAGAGCAACTCCACGCTCTGCATGATCATTTGTGACAGTGAGGCTGTTGACAACCCTGAGAGCCTCCCTATAATCCTCTCTAGCTGGCCAAGTGTCTGGATCCTGGTCTAGGAAGTCAGTGGACAGATGAAGCTTTTCAAAGAAGGATAGAGACCCTCTAGTCACAAGATCAGAAAGCTGAAGCTGCTCAATAGCTGCTGGATTGACTGTCTGTCGCTTAGGAGCATCTTCTGTTCCTTCACATTCTCTTGTTGCCCTTGCCATAAGCTTCTTTGTAGAAGAGGATACGGATCAAAAAAGGCAAGGGCCACCAGCTCCCCTGACAGAGACCAGAGGTGTGATGAGAACTTGGCTAGAACAGCTTTTGATACAGCAGTGTTGACAGTGGCATAGGCAGGGAGAGCCTTGAGAAGATTCAGGTCATTGTTTGGTGCTGATGCAGACAGAGGAGCTTCAATCCATGCCTTGAGGTAGATCTTAACTGCAAAGACACACATCTGCTGAAGACCATTCTTCTCCCTGTCTGTCAGTTTAAACTAATGATGAAAAAACCAGATCTTGAGCGAGTATATTACCTTCGACATCCACCTAGCGCGGTGCATGGGACCAGGTGCCATAAAGTGGATGCCCCGTGGAGGAGTGACTCCCATGAAGATCAATGAGAGCTCTATGAATTCCCGGTAGTTATCACGAAGGTCCTTTTGCTCTGTCAGTGACTTTTCAGCCCAAGCCACTAGCTCTGGGTCATTGATGAGATCAGCTATCTCCTTGTCATCAGTTGCAGTTGCATATGAATTTCTGTCAATAAACTCCCACTGATCTTGAAACCTCTTAAAAATCAAAACATCTGGTCCTTTGGTAGTACTCATGAGTGTGGTAAAAGCTGTCTCAGCAAGAAGCTCCACGATATGGTGGCAGCATGCCAGATACAAAATATCCTTCTGCAGCTCCTGTTCTATGAGAACAAATGCACCTAACTTTCGCCCAGTATTAGCAGCTGTAGTGTCAAATGACAATCCTATAACCTTCTCCTTCAAACCCCATTCATTAAGAGCTGCTATTACAGCCTTGGCTTGTTCTGATCCTGTCCCATTTGCTAACTTGGCAACTTCCAGCAGCTGGGAGACCCCCTTGCCAGTAACAATAATTGGTAGGCGGTCAATATGTCCTTTGGTTGTCAAGTCCCTGAGAAGTTTTCCATCCCAGTGGACAATCAAAGGCATATCAGCTTGAAACTCAGCCTTCAGGGTTTCTGTGAGCAATTTCCGGTGATTCTGACGCAGGCGTTGGATGGAGGAGCGGTTGATGTTGAATTCTTCAGGATTTTGACCAATTGAGCATACTGTTTCTGTTAGAACATAAGTAGCAGCCCTGTCTGACAGCTTTGTCCTGTCAAGAGCCATAGACAGTGATGGAGATATTATGTTCTTTTTGGCTCTGAGACGTTTTGAAAGGCTGGCTCCTTCAACAGCAACAGCAGAACCTTCCTCTTCATTTCCAGATTCATCTGTGCTGCTGGTGGAAGATGACTCCAATTGTAGTGTTAGAGGATGCTGCGTCTTCCTTCTCCCATTCACTTCTCCGTTCTTCTTCCATCATCTTCCTCTTCAGAGATCGGTTCTCTTTTGCAGCTTGCTTGGCATCAATTGGTCCCATTGTTCCTCTACGGCCTGGTTCCCATTGAGCAATTAGGATTTCTCGGTCTTCTTGATTTGTCATTATTGTGAGGGCATCAGAGGTGGCTATGTCAAACAAGTTGGACATTTCTGCCTCAAAGTCACTCTCCTTCTGTATATGTGAGGCTGATCTTCTGTTTTTTCCTCTCTTCAAACTCTGATAAACTGTGTACAGCTTCTCTACTTTAGTAATTGCATTATCTTTGCGGATCACTAGAATTCTTGCTTTCTCCCAGAATTCTGTTACACGCATGATCACTGTTGTTGTGGCACTTTGCCTAATTGTCTTCCCCTCCTTAATGTGAAGGCGCAGAAAGAATGAAAGAACTTGTCCTTTAGAAGGAAGTTTTGTTCCTACAATCCCATCATCTGGTTTGCAAAGGTAATCCTTAGAACGAGTTGTCATGATCAATCACTGATAGGTATCAGTTATTCTGAAAAAAATACATGAAATTGATTGGAATTTAATAAAAAAAATTACAGTAAATAATAACTAAATGATAATACTAATTAAATAAATAAATAGATTAATCAATCAATGTAAGATCTGGAGTATAATTGATTTCTTCTTCCCACTGTTAATATAGTCAGAGTTCAACTGATTGTTGGTGGCTTTATGTGGCAGAGAACAGGTTTTTGTATGACTCATTATCTCCCACTGCCACTGGTCTGCATACACCAGAGTACAGCTGTACTGTACACAATTAACTTAAAAACAACTTCAAAATGTGCAGTACACAGCAAGGTCAACTGGAATGGTCAAAATCACAAGTATAGCAGTGGAGAATAAATAATTCAACTCCAAACATTTATGCGAGCCACATATGTGAAATTACAAACTGTGTGTGCAACCCCTAAATTTAGACCAAATGACTTAAAATTTCACCACAAGGGTTTTTTCATACATACAAAACATTTTAAGGGTTAGGAGCATGACTTTTCCAACTTTCATTTTGAAGAACCACCCTAAATTATATATATATATATATATATACAGGGTGTCCGAGAATTATCTGTACAATATTTGGCTGTTATTAAATGTCAACCATGAAGTGTAGAAATTCCAGTGTTGTCCCATTTTACAGAAATCTCATTAAGTTTCTTGTGATAACAAGTTTTGACAAGTTTTTTAGAAATGTACGCGGGTAACAGACATTGATGATTTAAAAGCAAGAATCACAGCTGCTATTGAGCGAATTGATGTGGATATGCTGCAGCGTACATGGCAACATTTGGAGTATCGATTGGATGTATTGCGAATCACTAATGGTGCACATATCGAATGTTTGTAACAACGTTACTTTAATAAAAGAAACTATTGAAAATACAGATTCTAAATAATCTTGTTTAAGAATTTTACGTGTGTTATCAAGAATTTTATTAAAAGATGAAATTGTGCAGATAATGTTCGGACACACTGGAATTTCTAAAAAACTTGTCAAAACTTGGTATCAGAAAAACCTTAATGAGATTCTCTGTAAAATGGGACAACACTGGAATTTCTACACTTCATGGTTGACTTTTAATAAAAGCCAAAAATTGTACAGATAATTCTCGGACACCCTGTATATATATATATATATATCCTTGTCACCAAAAAGTAGTGACAAAGCGATACCTGACATAAATGCATTCTTTGAAGAGGAATTGCAAGGAGAGTATATAACAGACTTTGAGTTTACACCAGAAGATGTAGCGAGAGCTATAGAACAAATGAAACTACATTCAGCTGCATGTCCGGACAATTGGAACGCATTATTGATTAAAAACTGTAAAAATGAAATAGCTACACCTTTATACTGGATATGGAGAAGATCCCTAGACAGGGAAATACCGAGCATCTTGAAAAGAGCAAACATTGTCCCTATATATAAAGGAGGGGACAGATCTCAAGCAAAGAACTATAGACCAGTGTCATTGACGTCCCACCTCACCAAAGTATTTGAAAGAATAGTTAGAGAGAAAATTTATGATTTCCTGGAGACACGGGAAAGATTCAACGAAAATCAGCATGGATTCCGATCAGGTAGATCATGCCTATCACAACTAATAGAGCACTACAACAATATCCTAGATGCATTGGAAGGCAATGACAACTACGATGTTATATACACAGATTTTGCTAAAGCTTTCGATAAATGTGACCATGGTATAATAGGACATAAAATTAAAGACATGGGAATAACAAGCAAAGTGGGAAAATGGATCTACAACTTCCTTAGTGATCGTCTGCAGGTCGTCAAAATTCAAGGTATATCATCATCAGAATCGGAAGTACGCAGCTCAGTACCACAAGGGACAGTACTGGCCCCACTCCTGTTCATTATCATGCTAACAGACATAGACAGCGGAGTAAACAGCAATAGTATAGTAACATCCTTTGCAGACGATACAAAGATCAGCAGAAAAATCAGTGATGTACATGACGTGGAGGCCTTGCAGAGGGACACGAACAAAATATACAAATGGTCAGAAGACAACAACATGTCATTCAACGCCGAGAAATTTCAGCTCTTGAGATATGGTAGAAAAGAAGAACTTAAACAGACTGCATATTATGCTCCAGATAGACAGGAAATTCAGAGAAGCATGAAAGCGATTGATCTCGGGATAATAATGACAGATGATGCGAAATTCGAAACACAAAATCAGATAGCGATAAATAAAGCAAAAAGAGTCGCCGGACAGGTTCTAAGAACGTTCAAGAGAAGGGACAGGACAGTAATGATTCCCCTGCTAAAAACACTGATTATACCAAAACTTGAATACTGCTCAGTTTTGACGTCCCCATATAAAAAGGAAGAAACTAATAAACTAGAAGAAACGCAAAGGCATTTCACAGCCAAGATTGATGGCTGCAAAGAACTCAACTACTGGGAAAGACTACGTAAACTAAATCTGTACTCACTGGAAAGAAGAAGAGAGAAGTACATCATAATCTACATATGGAAAATGATCGAAAAACTGGTACCAAACCTAAAACTAAACCCAATTACCATTCAAACAACACTGGAAAATAGGAAAGGCAGAATGTGTAGTGTTCCCAAATTAAAAGCACGACAAGGGACCTCCTCAACCCTGAAGGAAAATAGCTTGGTTGTCAGGGGGCCAAGACTTTTCAACCAGCTTCCTAAGGACCTCAGAAACGTAACGGGGGTCAAAGTTGAAGTCTTCAAGAAAAGACTGGATGCCTTGCTCAGGACAGTACCAGATGAGCCGGGCGTGCCTGGCTATGTACGGTGGAGAGCGCAAGAAAGCAACTCGCTCCTCCACCAGGCCAGACCTAGAGGCGGGGCCGCCAGCTTGACCTCCGTGTGAAGAGAGACCAACACACGAAACAACATAAGGTTCATAAGGTAAGGTATATATATATTCCTTGTTAAGATCTAATAATATCACCACATTGATAATGCAACAGGAAATCCGGAAAACATTAATTAATGGGTTTATCTGTCCATTGTGAATAAATCATTATTTCTCCAAACTGATAATACAAATACAGTCTGGAAAACACTATTAATATAATAGGCATCAGCCACAAACCGATGGTGATATACCGCTTCATGCAACCGTCACCTTACGGTTTCCACTGACACGCTCATATGTAGTCTCTCCTGGAAGGGCGACAGCAAGTAACCATGTCAACACCACGGTTTGGCCAACGAACGTAATTTCACAAACATTAGTATATTATTGTATGAATTTATAATTATATATAAATATGTTTATGCTACTATAACCATGGATTACACCAGTACACATTTGAAAACTTGTCGATCGATTTTTACAAACTAGTTGGTGATTCTATATAATTTGAGTGCGCTGATCTCAAAAATATAGTTAGTTTTTCCCTATCACGTATGGTTTTCTTACTACAGGGTGTGTCATAAATCCCCCATTTATCCCCAAATGTGAACCATATTATCGAGACCAACATTGGATTGCACATGCTAAACCATAAATTTTGTTGTTATAGACTACAGTAACGCTTACATAATAATGTAGGGTAAATATATATAACAACCAGTCCCGTTCCCAGCAAAATACTCTCTCCCCTCCCATCAATGGGTGGTTAACATTTGGGGACAGATGAGGTATTACAACACCCCTTGTAGCACGAAATCTTTAGGTGAGAGAGTAAAACCTAATTAAAGCAGAATTAAATAGCTCCTAGCTCTTGGACAAGCATATTGCTTGTTTATGAAAGAATAAAAAAATAACTGAAAGAAACAAAATATATTTACCTTCTTTACTTGCAAACATTTCAGGACTTATTCCAAAGACTTAAGACTAAGAAGGTAGATCTGACTAATGACGACTAAACCGGTGCTTCTTTGATGTTTTCTTATGCTGTGCGTTAGGCTGATCTCGTTCCAGACACCAGCAGTAATCCGCCATCATATTTGTATGCCATCTTCCTTGATATCTTCTTTCCATGGTTTTGATGTCCTGGTGAAATCGTTCCCCTTGCTCCTCACTGACATCTCCGAGATTTTCGGGAAAACGGTCAAGATGCGAAAATAAGAAGTGAACTTTCAGGCTCATGTTGCAGCCTAAGGCGCAAAACTTTTTAAGCATATTTTCCACCAGTCTTTCATAATTTTGGCTTTTGTAGTTTCCCAAGAAGTTTTCAACATCTTTGAAACCAAGCTATGCTTCTTTTTCTTTATTGGTCATTGTGTTCAGGAAATGATCGTCTGTCAATAACTTTCTAATCTGAGGACCTATAAAAACACCTTCCTTATTTTCTCGTAGCTAATCTTTGGATATTTTGAACAAATGTACTTGAAACACTCACCTTCTCAATTCAATGCTTTGCCATACTGCTTCATCAAGCCTAACTTAATGTGCAAGGGTGGTAGGAGGATTTTATTTGGTTCAACTAGATGTTCATGTAAAATGTTCTTTGATCCTGGCGGAAAGATTCTCTTAGGAGGCCAAGTTTTCCTCTTCCAGTGCTGGTCACGTGCTCGACTATCCCATTCGCAGATGAAACATGGCATCTTAGTGTATCCTGATTGCTGCCCAAGTAACATGCAAAGGATTTTGAGATCCCCACACAATATCCATCTGTGATTTTGATACTGAATTTTTCCAGAAGCAGTTTCATGTTATCATAGGTCTCTTTTAAATGAGTAGAATGGGCCACTGGGATTGATGCATATTTGTTACCGTTGTGCAGTAACACTCCTTTTGGACTGGTTTTAGAGGAATCTATAAACAACCTCCAGTCACTGGTTTGGTATTCGATGCCTAGCTTGCACACTAATCCTGTGATGTCCTTGCAAAATACCAAGGGACCATCTTCTTCGAAAAAAGGCACGAAGTCTTTCTCACGATTTCTGTACCAAGCGAAGTATGTGTCGGATGCCAATAAATTGTTCTCCTGCAATCTAGACCCCAAAAGTTCTGCAGAGTCCTTAGGCAGATTCAAATCCCTGACTAAGTCATTTAGTTCGGCTTGGGTTAATGGTTTAGGAGGATCTCGGTCAGTTGTTGGCTGTTCATAAACATCATCATTGTCTGGATTTGGAGCTGAAACAGAATCTGAATTGTATTGATCCAGACTCTCGAGTGGGCGGGGAATACGAACTTCTGGACCATGGGGTACCGGCCTTATTGCAGATGGAAGACTTGGGTATTGAAGGCTCTCTTTATTCTTTGCATTATAACCTTTAACATTGCAAGAACAGAAGTAGCAGTCGTCGGTATGGTTTCTAGGCTCGCGCCATACATAGGGATCCCAAATGGCAAACTTTTCTTTTTACCTTTGCTCCAATTCCTTAGTGCCGCAACACACGTAAGACAAACCTTGTGTGGAGCCCAACTTTTGTCTTGACCTGATCTCCTAATTTAATTCCAAAATAAGCATGATAAGCTCTCTTAATGAAGGTCGTTACATTTGTCCTTTGTTTTACAACAACATACCGACCACAAATATAACAAAATATGTCTGGACTATGGGTACATCCTCTAGAAGCCATTATTAAAATTTTAAAGACGTAATGTTAGAATTAGCTATCTTAAAAATATGAAAAAACGAAATTAATTAAAGATAAAAAAGGTAAAAAATTACAAAACGCCCCAAAATTGTTTTGCTAATAACTTTAAAACTGTGGGTGATAGAAAAAACTGGTAGCATTTTTTAATTCAGCGCAGCGAACTGCTTCAGAATCACAACTCAAAATAAAGAAATCGATTTTCATGGGGACCGGTGTAATTGGTATGCAGGAAACAGGCGTCTCTGTAGCTGTCATAGCCATGGAACTGGGAATTTCGAAGCCTACTGTTTGACGCTGGGTGCAGAGGTGGCAGGAGACTGGGAATCTGTAGATCGTCCTAAGTGTGGGTCACCAAGAAAGACCATCCAAGAAGAACACCAGAGAATAATCAACGAAGTGCACAACGATCCTATCAACAACGCAGTCGCCATCCGGAAGACACTACATATGGGTGGGTAAGTGGACACCGTAAGGAGACGGTTGCATGAAGCAGGATATCATCACCGTACTCCTGCCAGAAAAGAGAGGATCGAGGAACGACATCGTCAGGCCAGGCTCTCGTTTGCTCGCCAGCATATAAATGATGATTTCACATACTGGAGCAGAGTTATGTTCTCTGACGAGAAGACGTTTGTGTCCCCAACTCACGGCCGTCTTCGGTGTTGGCGACAGGACAACACCAGATATACCTGCCAAAGTATTTACGAAGTGGCACGGAGTGGGCACGTGACAGCGAATGTGTGGGGATGGATGCACTTGCAAGGACTAGGAGAGCTGATTAAGATTCACGGGAGGTTTACGGCAGATCAATATATAAAGATCATGGAGGAGGTGATGCTGCCTTCTGCACGCGCGTATGCCTTGCCCTATCATGAGCAGATTATATTTATGCAGGTATGTTGTATTTGTGTGTTATAGAATATTATACTATTACTAGAGTAAGATTATGTATTACACGTATTTGTATGTCTGGTTTCCACATTTACATGGGACGAATAATGTTCATAAAATTGTTCTTTAATTCTCAGTACTATGACAACACTTTAGGATTTTATTCTGGATAACTGCAGACTATTATTTGTATAACTGTGCACAATTACATTTAGCTGAGAGAAACCCTTATTACATACGGGTTAAAACCTCTCGAAGAGTGGGTTACTGCTGAAGCGTATGGATGAAATATAATTCTACTTTTAATATTTAAAATCCATTTGCAGGACAACTCTCCCATCTACAACGCCAGGATTGTTTGAAGGTGGTTTAAGCAGCGAAATCTAGAACTACTGGACTGGCCTATTAAGGGGTGTGACCTCAACTCCATTGAGAACGTGTGAGGGAATGTGGTGAAATCGTGGGAGCCTGAGCAGGAGCCGACCAACCACCAGCTGCTGGATCACACTGTGGCTGAGTGGGAGATGATCCGAAGGAACCCACACATCATACATAACCATGTTGCATCTATGCCACACAGATTACAAGATGTAATAGACAATAATGGGGGATGGACCAAATACTAACTATGAACCGGATATAGCTGTGCCATTTATGTTAATCTATGGCAAATTGTGAGCATTTTGTATTTCTATCATTTTGTATGATAAACTATGATATTTAGTAAAACATTCTCAACCATTGCATATTTGTTGTAATAAAGAATTGGTGTTTTATTGTATATATACAGGGCGTCCCAAAAAAAATGTATACACACTTTAAATAATTATAAAGGCAGTGTTTATTAAAATACATTTCATTTTCAAAATGTAATAGAATCTACAGACATTATTTAATTGTTTTGTCAACGCCTGTTTTCAAACTGACGTCCGTTCTGGTCCAGGCACTGCTGATAACGCGAAGCAATGGAATCGCAAACATCACGAAACATTTCGTTTGGTATTTGTGTGCATTCTCGTTCAATGGCTGCTCTCAATTCAGCGACTGTTGCAGGTTTTATAGCGTAGACTTTGTCTTTTAAGTATCCCCATAAAAAAAGTCTAGTGGTGTGAGGTCTGGTGAACGCGGAGGGTATTCTACGAAACCCCTTCGTCCAATCCACATCCACATCGTGCCAAGTACCACTCGCAATACTCCACTCTTCGGTCCGGATCATCTTCATTAATAGCATGGACTAATCTTGGAATGTAACTTTTCCATTGACAGCGCTTCAAAATGCGTTGGACAGACGATTCTGAAATTCCTACCTCATGACTCGCTTGCCGCACAGATTTTCTTGGACTTTGGTGATACGTTTCCAGTACTCTTTCTTGCTTTGTGGGGCTTGTCGATGTCCGTGGTCTTCCGGAACGCTTCTTGTGGACATTCTGAACAGTTCCATCGGCTTCAAATTATCTCTAATTCGAGTGATGGTAAGTCGCGTTGGTGGATCTGTTTGAAACTCCCTCCTAAACTGTCTTTGCACTTCAACTGCGTTTTCACACTTCCAGTAGCATTTTAGAATGAATTTCCTTTGTTCAAAGCTTAGTCTGACTGCCATTATTAATTCTAATGGGTTTAACTTGGAAAGAAAGAAACATCAATTGAGCTATCAGCTGTTAAAGTGTGTATACATTTTTTTGGGACGCCCTGTATATATATAATTTAGGGTGGTTTTTAGCTACATAAGGGCAAAAAATTTTTTTTGAATTGTTTTACTCCTAACCTTTAATTTTTTTGGTATTGAGGTAAAACTTCTGCATGTGAAATATTTTTTTAATACATCAAGTTTTAGGAGTTGCACAGTGACCTTAAAGTTTTGATAAATATCGCGATTCAGGATACTTTCATAATAATAAACAGGAGAACTTCTGGTGGCCTAAAAACGCAAGCACTCGGGTCCCCTCCCTTAAAAGGGAGCCCGATAAGCGTTGATTTCCTGGAATCGGGAAACCACCTGCGATGTTCTGTCACAACTTGAAGCAGATACTGGGTTTGCTGTTCATCCTGTGTCAAGAGACGATTGTACTCTTCAATGAGAGCAACTCCACGCTCTGCATGATCATTTGTGACAGTGAGGCTGTTGACAACCCTGAGAGCCTCCCTATAATCCTCTCTAGCTGGCCAAGTGTCTGGATCCTGGTCTAGGAAGTCAGTGGACAGATGAAGCTTTTCAAAGAAGGATAGAGACCCTCTAGTCACAAGATCAGAAAGCTGAAGCTGCTCAATAGCTGCTGGATTGACTGTCTGTCGCTTAGGAGCATTTCTGTTCCTTCACATTCTCTTGTTGCCCTTGCCATAAGCTTCTTTGTAGAAGAGGATACGGATCAAAAAAGGCAAGGGCCACCAGCTCCCCTGACAGAGACCAGAGGTGTGATGAGAACTTGGCTAGAACAGCTTTTGATACAGCAGTGTTGACAGTGGCATAGGCAGGGAGAGCCTTGAGAAGATTCAGGTCATTGTTTGGTGCTGATGCAGACAGAGGAGCTTCAATCCATGCCTTGAGGTAGATCTTAACTGCAAAGACACACATCTGCTGAGACCATTCTTCTCCCTGTCTGTCAGTTTAAACTAATGATGAAAAAACCAGATCTTGAGCGAGTATATTACCTTCGACATCCACCTAGCGCGGTGCATGGGACCAGGTGCCATAAAGTGGATGCCCCGTGGAGGAGTGACTCCCATGAAGATCAATGAGAGCTCTATGAATTCCCGGTAGTTATCACGAAGGTCCTTTTGCTCTGTCAGTGACTTTTCAGCCCAAGCCACTAGCTCTGGGTCATTGATGAGATCAGCTATCTCCTTGTCATCAGTTGCAGTTGCATATGAATTTCTGTCAATAAACTCCCACTGATCTTGAAACCTCTTAAAAATCAAAACATCTGGTCCTTTGGTAGTACTCATGAGTGTGGTAAAAGCTGTCTCAGCAAGAAGCTCCACGATATGGTGGCAGCATGCCAGATACAAAATATCCTTCTGCAGCTCCTGTTCTATGAGAACAAATGCACCTAACTTTCGCCCAGTATTAGCAGCTGTAGTGTCAAATGACAATCCTATAACCTTCTCCTTCAAACCCCATTCATTAAGAGCTGCTATTACAGCCTTGGCTTGTTCTGATCCTGTCCCATTTGCTAACTTGGCAACTTCCAGCAGCTGGGAGACCCCCTTGCCAGTAACAATAATTGGTAGGCGGTCAATATGTCCTTTGGTTGTCAAGTCCCTGAGAAGTTTTCCATCCCAGTGGACAATCAAAGGCATATCAGCTTGAAACTCAGCCTTCAGGGTTTCTGTGAGCAATTTCCGGTGATTCTGACGCAGGCGTTGGATGGAGGAGCGGTTGATGTTGAATTCTTCAGGATTTTGACCAATTGAGCATACTGTTTCTGTTAGAACATAAGTAGCAGCCCTGTCTGACAGCTTTGTCCTGTCAAGAGCCATAGACAGTGATGGAGATATTATGTTCTTTTTGGCTCTGAGACGTTTTGAAAGGCTGGCTCCTTCAACAGCAACAGCAGAACCTTCCTCTTCATTTCCAGATTCATCTGTGCTGCTGGTGGAAGATGACTCCAATTGTAGTGTTAGAGGATGCTGCGTCTTCCTTCTCCCATTCACTTCTCCGTTCTTCTTCCATCATCTTCCTCTTCAGAGATCGGTTCTCTTTGCAGCTTGCTTGGCATCAATTGGTCCCATTGTTCCTCTACGGCCTGGTTCCCATTGAGCAATTAGGATTTCTCGGTCTTCTTGATTTGTCATTATTGTGAGGGCATCAGAGGTGGCTATGTCAAACAAGTTGGACATTTCTGCCTCAAAGTCACTCTCCTTCTGTATATGTGAGGCTGATCTTCTGTTTTTTCCTCTCTTCAAACTCTGATAAACTGTGTACAGCTTCTCTACTTTAGTAATTGCATTATCTTTGCGGATCACTAGAATTCTTGCTTTCTCCCAGAATTCTGTTACACGCATGATCACTGTTGTTGTGGCACTTTGCCTAATTGTCTTCCCCTCCTTAATGTGAAGGCGCAGAAAGAATGAAAGAACTTGTCCTTTAGAAGGAAGTTTTGTTCCTACAATCCCATCATCTGGTTTGCAAAGGTAATCCTTAGAACGAGTTGTCATGATCAATCACTGATAGGTATCAGTTATTCTGAAAAAAATACATGAAATTGATTGGAATTTAATAAAAAAATTACAGTAAATAATAACTAAATGATAATACTAATTAAATAAATAAATAGATTAATCAATCAATGTAAGATCTGGAGTATAATTGATTTCTTCTTCCCACTGTTAATATAGTCAGAGTTCAACTGATTGTTGGTGGCTTTATGTGGCAGAGAACAGGTTTTTGTATGACTCATTATCTCCCACTGCCACTGGTCTGCATACACCAGAGTACAGCTGTACTGTACACAATTAACTTAAAAACAACTTCAAAATGTGCAGTACACAGCAAGGTCAACTGGAATGGTCAAAATCACAAGTATAGCAGTGGAGAATAAATAATTCAACTCCAAACATTTATGCGAGCCACATATGTGAAATTACAAACTGTGTGTGCAACCCCTAAATTTAGACCAAATGACTTAAAATTTCACCACAAGGGTTTTTTCATACATACAAAACATTTTAAGGGTTAGGAGCATGACTTTTCCAACTTTCATTTTGAAGAACCACCCTAAATTATATATATATATATATATATATACAGGGTGTCCGAGAATTATCTGTACAATATTTGGCTGTTATTAAATGTCAACCATGAAGTGTAGAAATTCCAGTGTTGTCCCATTTTACAGAGAATCTCATTAAGTTTCTTGTGATAACAAGTTTTGACAAGTTTTTTAGAAATGTACGCGGGTAACAGACATTGATGATTTAAAAGCAAGAATCACAGCTGCTATTGAGCGAATTGATGTGGATATGCTGCAGCGTACATGGCAACATTTGGAGTATCGATTGGATGTATTGCGAATCACTAATGGTGCACATATCGAATGTTTGTAACAACGTTACTTTAATAAAAGAAACTATTGAAAATACAGATTCTAAATAATCTTGTTTAAGAATTTTACGTGTGTTATCAAGAATTTTATTAAAAGATGAAATTGTGCAGATAATGTTCGGACACACTGGAATTTCTAAAAAACTTGTCAAAACTTGGTATCAGAAAAACCTTAATGAGATTCTCTGTAAAATGGGACAACACTGGAATTTCTACACTTCATGGTTGACTTTTAATAAAAGCCAAAAATTGTACAGATAATTCTCGGACACCCTGTATATATATATATATATATCCTTGTCACCAAAAAGTAGTGACAAAGCGATACCTGACATAAATGCATTCTTTGAAGAGGAATTGCAAGGAGAGTATATAACAGACTTTGAGTTTACACCAGAAGATGTAGCGAGAGCTATAGAACAAATGAAACTACATTCAGCTGCATGTCCGGACAATTGGAACGCATTATTGATTAAAAACTGTAAAAATGAAATAGCTACACCTTTATACTGGATATGGAGAAGATCCCTAGACATGGGAAATACCGAGCATCTTGAAAAGAGCAAACATTGTCCCTATATATAAAGGAGGGGACAGATCTCAAGCAAAGAACTATAGACCAGTGTCATTGACGTCCCACCTCACCAAAGTATTTGAAAGAATAGTTAGAGAGAAAATTTATGATTTCCTGGAGACACGGGAAAGATTCAACGAAAATCAGCATGGATTCCGATCAGGTAGATCATGCCTATCACAACTAATAGAGCACTACAACAATATCCTAGATGCATTGGAAGGCAATGACAACTACGATGTTATATACACAGATTTTGCTAAAGCTTTCGATAAATGTGACCATGGTATAATAGGACATAAAATTAAAGACATGGGAATAACAAGCAAAGTGGGAAAATGGATCTACAACTTCCTTAGTGATCGTCTGCAGGTCGTCAAAATTCAAGGTATATCATCATCAGAATCGGAAGTACGCAGCTCAGTACCACAAGGGACAGTACTGGCCCCACTCCTGTTCATTATCATGCTAACAGACATAGACAGCGGAGTAAACAGCAATAGTATAGTAACATCCTTTGCAGACGATACAAAGATCAGCAGAAAAATCAGTGATGTACATGACGTGGAGGCCTTGCAGAGGGACACGAACAAAATATACAAATGGTCAGAAGACAACAACATGTCATTCAACGCCGAGAAATTTCAGCTCTTGAGATATGGTAGAAAAGAAGAACTTAAACAGACTGCATATTATGCTCCAGATAGACAGGAAATTCAGAGAAGCATGAAAGCGATTGATCTCGGGATAATAATGACAGATGATGCGAAATTCGAAACACAAAATCAGATAGCGATAAATAAAGCAAAAAGAGTCGCCGGACAGGTTCTAAGAACGTTCAAGAGAAGGGACAGGACAGTAATGATTCCCCTGCTAAAAACACTGATTATACCAAAACTTGAATACTGCTCAGTTTTGACGTCCCCATATAAAAAGGAAGAAACTAATAAACTAGAAGAAACGCAAAGGCATTTCACAGCCAAGATTGATGGCTGCAAAGAACTCAACTACTGGGAAAGACTACGTAAACTAAATCTGTACTCACTGGAAAGAAGAAGAGAGAAGTACATCATAATCTACATATGGAAAATGATCGAAAAACTGGTACCAAACCTAAAACTAAACCCAATTACCATTCAAACAACACTGGAAAATAGGAAAGGCAGAATGTGTAGTGTTCCCAAATTAAAAGCACGACAAGGGACCTCCTCAACCCTGAAGGAAAATAGCTTGGTTGTCAGGGGGCCAAGACTTTTCAACCAGCTTCCTAAGGACCTCAGAAACGTAACGGGGGTCAAAGTTGAAGTCTTCAAGAAAAGACTGGATGCCTTGCTCAGGACAGTACCAGATGAGCCGGGCGTGCCTGGCTATGTACGGTGGAGAGCGCAAGAAAGCAACTCGCTCCTCCACCAGGCCAGACCTAGAGGCGGGGCCGCCAGCTTGACCTCCGTGTGAAGAGAGACCAACACACGAAACAACATAAGGTTCATAAGGTAAGGTATATATATATTCCTTGTTAAGATCTAATAATATCACCACATTGATAATGCAACAGGAAATCCGGAAAACATTAATTAATGGGTTTATCTGTCCATTGTGAATAAATCATTATTTCTCCAAACTGATAATACAAATACAGTCTGGAAAACACTATTAATATAATAGGCATCAGCCACAAACCGATGGTGATATACCGCTTCATGCAACCGTCACCTTACGGTTTCCACTGACACGCTCATATGTAGTCTCTCCTGGAAGGGCGACAGCAAGTAACCATGTCAACACCACGGTTTGGCCAACGAACGTAATTTCACAAACATTAGTATATTATTGTATGAATTTATAATTATATATAAATATGTTTATGCTACTATAACCATGGATTACACCAGTACACATTTGAAAACTTGTCGATCGATTTTTACAAACTAGTTGGTGATTCTATATAATTTGAGTGCGCTGATCTCAAAATATAGTTAGTTTTTCCCTATCACGTATGGTTTTCTTACTACAGGGTGTGTCATAAATCCCCCATTTATCCCCAAATGTGAACCATATTATCGAGACCAACATTGGATTGCACATGCTAAACCATAAATTTTGTTGTTATAGACTACAGTAACGCTTACATAATAATGTAGGGTAAATATATATAACAACCAGTCCCGTTCCCAGCAAAATACTCTCTCCCCTCCCATCAATGGGTGGTTAACATTTGGGGACAGATGAGGTATTACAACACCCCTTGTAGCACGAAATCTTTAGGTGAGAGAGTAAAACCTAATTAAAGCAGAATTAAATAGCTCCTAGCTCTTGGACAAGCATATTGCTTGTTTATGAAAGAATAAAAAAATAACTGAAAGAAACAAAATATATTTACCTTCTTTACTTGCAAACATTTCAGGACTTATTCCAAAGACTTAAGACTAAGAAGGTAGATCTGACTAATGACGACTAAACCGGTGCTTCTTTGATGTTTTCTTATGCTGTGCGTTAGGCTGATCTCGTTCCAGACACCAGCAGTAATCCGCCATCATATTTGTATGCCATCTTCCTTGATATCTTCTTTCCATGGTTTTGATGTCCTGGTGAAATCGTTCCCCTTGCTCCTCACTGACATCTCCGAGATTTTCGGGAAAACGGTCAAGATGCGAAAATAAGAAGTGAACTTTCAGGCTCATGTTGCAGCCTAAGGCGCAAAACTTTTTAAGCATATTTTCCACCAGTCTTTCATAATTTTGGCTTTTGTAGTTTCCCAAGAAGTTTTCAACATCTTTGAAACCAAGCTATGCTTCTTTTTCTTTATTGGTCATTGTGTTCAGGAAATGATCGTCTGTCAATAACTTTCTAATCTGAGGACCTATAAAAACACCTTCCTTTATTTTCTCGTAGCTAATCTTTGGATATTTTGAACAAATGTACTTGAAACACTCACCTTCTCAATTCAATGCTTTGCCATACTGCTTCATCAAGCCTAACTTAATGTGCAAGGGTGGTAGGAGGATTTTATTTGGTTCAACTAGATGTTCATGTAAAATGTTCTTTGATCCTGGCGGAAAGATTCTCTTAGGAGGCCAAGTTTTCCTCTTCCAGTGCTGGTCACGTGCTCGACTATCCCATTCGCAGATGAAACATGGCATCTTAGTGTATCCTGATTGCTGCCCAAGTAACATGCAAAGGATTTTGAGATCCCCACACAATATCCATCTGTGATTTTGATACTGAATTTTTTCCAGAAGCAGTTTCATGTTATCATAGGTCTCTTTTAAATGAGTAGAATGGGCCACTGGGATTGATGCATATTTGTTACCGTTGTGCAGTAACACTCCTTTTGGACTGGTTTTAGAGGAATCTATAAACAACCTCCAGTCACTGGTTTGGTATTCGATGCCTAGCTTGCACACTAATCCTGTGATGTCCTTGCAAAATACCAAGGGACCATCTTCTTCGAAAAAAGGCACGAAGTCTTTCTCACGATTTCTGTACCAAGCGAAGTATGTGTCGGATGCCAATAAATTGTTCTCCTGCAATCTAGACCCCAAAAGTTCTGCAGAGTCCTTAGGCAGATTCAAATCCCT